>CP126890.1:48177500-48242500 GCA_030440675.1 Furcifer pardalis | reverse complement strand
ACAAGTAAATCATTAATTATAATACAGTAAATAAAATATGTTCAGGGATCATCTCCATATTTAGAGCATGCATTTAGTTCTTTTTCGCATGGTTGCAAAACTCCAGGTAGTACTGTATTTAAAAGCTGAATAGAACAATATTTAAAAGTGAATAGAACAAAGAAAGGGAAGCAAATACTTGAGATATGGGGCTGACAGCTTGGGGCACTTTGACTTGGAGTTGGATAATGGTAGATGAGAGGATGTGTAGTACAGTGGGTAGAATGTCAGACTGGACTCAGAAAGGATGGTTTCAAAGCAGTGGTGTCGCGCAGTCTTCAGCCGCCTGGGGCGAAAAGCAAACTCGCTGCCCCCCCCAGCTCCCCGCTGCCGCCACCCCTCCCCCCTCCCAAGGCAGAAGGCGCCCCCCTGCTGACTAGCAGCGCGCGCGGTCCGCTCGCCCGCCAGGCAGGGCCGTCCGCCACCCACCCCCGACGAGCGCACCTCCAGCAGATCGCTCGCCCGGCTGGCCGTCGGGGGCTCTCCGCGTGCCGCCTGCCCCTGGCAGCGGCTTTCAGGGGGCGGCAAATAATGTCCCCTCCCCACCCTTTTGCTGGCGAGCGTCCTGCGTGCGCTTCGCCGCTTGCAGGCGAGGAGGAGAAAAAGGGGTTTTTTTAAAGGCAGACAATTCAAGGAGGGGCCCCGCCCCGCCCGGCTGGCCATCGGGGGCTCTCCTGGAGGGCGGCCCGCGTGCGCGCGCATGCTGCTCGCCTCCTCCTGCCCAGCCAGCCGCCAGGCCCGGGGCTCCCCGCCACGGCGCCACCCACCCCAGACGAGCGCCCCGTCTCACGGCAAGTTGGGTGGGTGGCTGGGCAGGCGGAGGCTAGCAGCGTGCGCGCACACGCGGGCCGCCCTCCAGGAGAGCCCCCGACAGCTAGCTGGGCCCCCTCCTTGAATTGTCCGCCTAAAAAAAAACCTTTTTCTCCTCCTCGCCTGCAAGCGGCGAAGCACACGCGGGGCGCTCGCCAGCAAAAGGGTGGGGAGGGGACATTTTGCTGCCCCCTGAAACCCGCTGCCCGGGGCATCCGCCCCCCCTCCCGCGCCCCCCCACGCTACGCCACTGTTTCAAAGTCCTTTCTGATCATGGGAATTCACTGGAGGCAGGGGACTTCTAAAATCACTCCTTAACTATCACACATTTAGTGAAAGCCCTCTTAGGCTCAGTATAAGCCCTCAAGGGGACTGTGTGTTAAAGTGTTGCACTCAATATGCCAGCAGTGCAAAAGCTTGCCTGAAACTCAACATAAAAAAACCCCAAGTTTATCTGGCCCCGTCACTCTCTGGCAAATAGAAGAGGAGGAAACTGAAATAGTGACAGACTTCATCTTCTTGGGCAAGCTATGAAACACCTAGGCAGCATAAAAAATGTAGAGACATTACCCTGCCAACAAAAGTCTGCATAGTTAAAGCAATGGTATTCCCAGTAGTAATGTATGGCTGTGAGAGCTGGACCATAAGGAAGGCTGAGCGCAGAAGATTAGACGTTTTTGAACTGTGGTGCTGGAAAAGACTCTTGAGAGTCCCCTGGACTGTAAGGAGATCAAATCAGTTTATTCTAAAGGAAATAAATTCTGACTGCTCCTTGGAAAGACAATTACTGAAGCTGAAGTACTTTGGCCACCAAATGAGAAGAGAGGACTCACTTGAGAAAGCCCTGATGCTAGGAAAGATTGAAGGCAAAAGGAGAAGTGGACAGCAAAAGAAGAGATGGCTAGATGATATCATTGACATGGTGGGCGTTGATCTGGATGGACTACCGAGGATGGCAGATGGCAGAGGAGCCTGGTGTGTGGTGGTCCATGGGATATGGGGTCGCAAAGGGTTGGACTCGATTGTGTGACTGAACAACAACAAAACACATACACAGTGGCATTTTGGGGGAGTACTTCCTTAGTCCTTGTTGCTTTAGTATTTTGAATCTTGCCACTAAAATGACTTTTTATATTTATTTTTGACTGTTTATTGCTAAATTCAGAATAATCTATTATCAAATATAATAAATTCCTCTGAATGTTTTTCCATTTCAATACCATGCAACTCTTTTATCCTAGCTTGTATTTGCAGATGATATTTTTATATCTTTATCTTTTATGTATTTCATCTCCAACACTTATTTCCCGTTCAATTTTTTATCTTTTTAAATTATATGATTCACTGTACACACAACACCTTCTAATACCCTCATTGTTTTCCAAATTAAACTCTCTATACAACCTTCTTTATAATTAATTTTCCATATTTCCAACAATTCTTTCTCCATTTTAAAAATTATATATTTGTTTTGTAAAATATTTTTATCTATCCTCCATCTCTTAGCCTCTTTACAATCACTTCTTACATTAAAATCCATCTTCAACCATGTATGATCTGTTACCTTTATTATAACTATTTCAGAATTAAATATTCTAGAAAGTAAACCACTTGACACTATATTTAATCTTTCATGGAATAATTTATGCACTGAAAAGTAAAAAGTAAACTTTTTATCATCTCCCTTAAACTCCAAATATCTTTCACATCAATTTTGCTTATTGTTCTATTCAATGCTATAATACTACTTTTTATTTCCTCTCTTGTGTGGTTTGATATATCTTTCACTTTATCTATTACCACAGTAAAATTACCAGCCATTATTGCAAACCCCTCCGGTATTTCTTTTAAATGCCTTAAATATTTCTTTAATTTTTAAAATTTTCATTCAGTGAATAGATATTAATCAATGCATAATTTTCTCTTCCCATTACTCCTTGTAAAAATAAATATCTTCCCCTTTCGTCTCTTTTCACTGTATTCTCTTTATATTCAAAGTTATTAGATATAATAATTTTGACTACTCTTGACCTTGAGTTCTCATAACCTTTCTCATAAATATTGATCATAATGTCTACACAAGCATAATAGCTTACTCTTTGGTATGTTGGGGTGTGTGTATTTGGACAGGTTGGTCCATGATTTTTTTAAAAAAAAATAGTGTGCATACATCTTGCATTCTGGAATGAGTCAATCAATAAGCCTCAACTTGACCCATTTTGAGCAGAATTTTATTTTATCCCATCTCCAATGAATTTCCCATCCTCTTGCCATTCCCATTTTGCTCTGCATGCACACAATTAATTCAATCCCTGAACTGTAACAGGCTATCTGATTGCATGTTACATGTTAGGAACAGGATTTTTAAAAATGAAGAAGCTGCTTCTTCCTGTTTAATTTTCCAGATCTTGCAGGAGCTCAATTTAAGCAGTTATTATTGTCTCAGCACAAGGCAAGTTCTCACCTCACATTTAGAGGGGTCTTGTATGTCTTTGGCTTTTCCAATTTGAACTACCATTTAGCAAGGCTGTTGGTTTAATGCCCTCTTTTGTTCTGAAATTTAAGTGGCCTGTTAGGGTTGATAAAACATAAATTGCAGCTCAAACTCTCCCTCATTTGTCACTGGTTTAATAGATAGGTCTATTCCAGAAAGGTGGCTCAGGATCCATTGCACTCTGTTTACAGTTTCAAGTCTCTGGAATGACAACAAGGACTAAGTCTTCACAGTGAAGTCCAACTGTGATTAATGAGTGAGTAACTGCATGAATGTAATTAATATGTAGGCTTTTAAAAAATGTAAAGACTCTCCACAGGACTCCCCCATACCCTTCAGCATCTGCACATTAGGATGGGGAAAAGGTGTTTTATTCACTCTCTCTCTCTCTCTCTCTCTCTCTCTCACACACACACACACCTATGCTTTCGTGTGTATTCACTCCATATTGGAGCAGCATACTCTGTCGCAGAGACACTCAGGGCCAAAGCTGATGCACACAGCATGGATGGCTGAGCTCCCCATGCATAGTTTGTTAGTTTCCTGATGATGTTGTTCCTCATACTAACTTTGGCTTTCGTATTCAGGCAGTGCTGCTTAAAAGAGAGTGTCCTATCAACTGTCACACCAAGGTATTTCGGTGCTGAACAATACTGTAATCTCTTCCTGTTCACCTAATGCACTGTTCAGTTTATAGAAAGGGCTAGTAGACTCAGTACCTTATCTGTAGCCTTGTATCAAAACATGCTGCTCATATCTGACTAAGAGACAGACACATGTTTATCTTCATGTTAGAGGAGTTGGAGATTAAATTTAAAATGAAATGAAGTTATGTTTGGTGCCAACTAAATTTATTCTCCAACCTCTATACTAGGACCAGGAATAGAAATACAAATCTTTCTTTCCTTTTCTTGAGAGGCATTCTAAGAGAAGCAAGATACACTGTCCTTATTGTTTCAGGACTTGATTCAAGCTTTCAGTTAAGAAATAAATTAAATGTATTCTTTAAAGATGTACTATTCAGTATTTATTTTTGTTATTTTTACCCCTCCTGATTATCATAATAAAAAAAGTGGCAGGTAGAGTCTAAGGACACTGCTGTCAGGGATTTAGTGTGTGAATTCGATGTGTTGAACTATGCTCATTAGTTCATTTATTTATTTTCTTTCATTCATTAGCTAAGGGTGATGTTTCAAATGGGGAAAAAGACATTATGTTCATAAAATTAAGGTTTTCTGATCGAAAGCCAGTCATATCTGACTCTAGGTTCCAGTGATCATCTCTGTTTATAGCCAAAGAGCCAGCGCTGTCTGTGTCTGTAGACATTTCTGTGGACATGTGGCAGGCATGAAACACTGTTTACCTTCCCACCAAAGTGGTCCCTATTTATTTTCTTGCAATTTCTTATTTTTGAACTGCTACGTTGTTTTACCCCAAAACCGGAAAAACCCAATTTCATTTGTGTTTATTATTTTTTTATATTTTATTTTTCAATAAAGATGCTTTTAACCTTTATTTTCCATTCTCCCCAACTCTACCCACTATGCACACGTGTCCATAAGCAGCCCACTGTACACACAACAATTCACCACAGGTGAATAACTGCAAAGGATCAATTTTTAACAAATATTTCAATAGTCAAATTGCAAAGAAAAAGAGTTTCCCCTTCATGATTCCTTGAAAGCAGTTCTTCAATAAGAGGGAAAGCCAAAAAGGAAACTGGTTATGACTTCAAAAGAGAAACTTGCTATAGTGTATCCATTTTCACACCAATGTTTCTATTCTGGTTGGAGAGATACTTTTTTTTGAAGGAAAGAAGGTTAAAAAGAAAGTGGTTTTTTTTATTTAAACTTTCATAGAAAATGTTTCTGAAGTCCGATCCAAATTGTATAAGTGTCACAAGAAAGTTTATTCTGTTCTCCTTCAAGCGCACTTTAGATCACTTCAGTTGGTCGATCAGCTTTTTTTTTGGTTGGATTACCGCCAAACACACACATCCTGCGGAAATGTCATTTCAACAACTCACATTTTTCCTCAATATCATTTTTGTGGATTCCTGCTTCAGTGTCATTTTCCTCTACATGTTGTATGCGAACTGTATCCACCTCGGGAAGTTGTCATACTCAGTTTCTAAATTGGTTTCCCATCCTTTTTTTGGAGGCAGGCGGCGATTTGTGACCTCATTTGAGTGGTTTTTTGTAAAATGCTTCATAGATTATTTTTCTGAAGTCCAAATCCAAATCTTAAAGTGTCCCCACAAAGGTTAATCTTTCCTCTTTCAAACACACTTTGGATTATCTGAATTGGTTGTTGTTGTTTTTTAGCTAGCCCGCCGACAACCAACCCCCCCAATAAAACTGTCACTTTTCCGATGCTACTTCCAAAAGCAATGACATCATCGATTTTTGGATTTTGGTTTCTACCAGTTCTAAAAGTCGTCGAGACAATCTTTCAAAAGACATAGCCCTTTTTTCCGTAGGTGCCTTAGTTTTGGTGTTGCAGCTTGGCAAAAGTACATGATTCTCATTACATTGCAAAAGCTGCCAGACCACCCACCCGAAATGTAAGACGTTCATAGAATTCACGTCAAAAGATGTCATCAATATGGTACGAATTGTAGAAATTGAGCAGCAGTGCAACAAGTATAAGTTAAGACCACAATTCAGGAAAAAAAATGTACATTTGACAATTGCAATTACTGGGGGAAGTTAGACATATTCCAGTTTAGCCTCATTTTGCAGTGGGGCTTAATTACAAAACAACTTCCTCTGCATTAGTTGAATAAATGGTTGGTTGGTTGGTTGGTTGGTTTGTCACCCTTCTCACCAAAGTGACCCAAGGCGATTCCACAACAAAAACATCAGTAACAGTTAAAACCAATTTAAAAGATTATTAGTTGAGAGTAAAACTAGTTAAAACAGATTAAAAGATTAAAAATTAAAAGATTATACTAAAATTACCGCTAAGAAATTGAGGACAAGGGGGCTCAGATTAGCCAACGGGCTGGGGTCGTTATACCACCCATCCCCCAAACCCATCCTGCCAGCCAGGCTTTCACTCCTTTCCTAAAGGACAGCAGCTCTGTCTGCATGCATAACTCTATTGGCAGGAGGTTCCATAGGGCCAGGGTGGACACAGAGAAGGCCCTCTTTCTAGTGCCAGATTGGTGCGGCTCTCTGGCTGATGGAACAACTAGAGAGCTTCTCCGGTCTGTTCTGGTAGGATGGACAGATGTTCTTGGGGTGAGGCAGTCTCATAAGTATCCTGGCACCTTGAATTGCACCCGGAGACATACTGGCAACCAGTGCAACTCCCAAAGCAGCGGTGAGGCATGTGCATACCACCCACACCCCATCACCACCTGGGCAGCTGTATTCTTGACCAGTTGAAGCCTTTGAATGGTCATCAAGGGCAGCCTCGTGTAGAGCACATTACAGTAATCAAGTCTGGAGGTGACCAGAGTGTGTGTGATCATGAGCAATGAGTCCTGATCTAGGAGCGGGTGTAACTGGCGAATCATATGAAGTTGTGCAAAAGCCCTCCTGGGCTTTCCCACTCCTTTCCTCCAGAACAAACAATATTCTCAAGTGTAATTCTGGATCTATCCAACCCATTGTTAGAACAACTGAGCCTCTCAAGTGGACTGCTTGGTTTACAGAAATATCCAACATCTATGTCAGTGATTCATCAGTAGGGCTTCTTTTAATCCTTTTTATGGAGTTAGAAATATGTGGTTTCCCCACACACCCTACACCATCTTTCTTGCCTGTACATGTTTCTCTTTATGCTTGGCACTGTATCTCAGTAGAATACAACATTCCCCTTCAACACCAATCTTGTTCTAATTGCTACACTTTGAACTACAGTGTACTTTATTTCTCTCTGGGATGTCTTGTTAGTGCTTCCTTTCCCGCTGCTGAAAAACAAGCTCCCTAAAAATATGTCTGACATATGACAAGCAAATAACATATTCACAGACCAGCAATTGATATTCTGCAACCTATTGAAGCAATTGGAGCTAATGAGGGTAGTGACCTGCTGTGAATGCATGAAGTAAATGTTACTTTTTAAATATAATGTTGTGTATTCCTGTGACCTTTTAGACTGCTAACCAGATGCATTTCTGTAGTGATGGAGAGATTCAGAATCAGTTTGGTAGTCATGAACTTTCTTGGCAGATGTTTGGAAGACGAAAAGCTGTTGTTTTGAAGAACTCTTCCCCAAATTCCTCATAATATGCACATTCTTGGTAGTAAGTGCACAGTCATATTGTCAACTGGAAATAGTAATTCATCTTCATCTGTCAGATCTGCACTAACCTCACAACACTGCCTGTGGCAAAAAGTTATTCAAATGTTCAGCTTCACCATCCCAAGATAGCAAAGTATGGCTTGGGGAAAGCGTAAATTGGGAAATTCAGCCATTACAGAAAGGTTTTCTGAGATATTGTTGAGAGAAGCTGATTGACCTAACTACAGGATTACTTCTTGGTCAGGTAATCTGATACATTGCCACAATGCTCAAAATGTCACAATGGGTACAGTTTATATGATCTGAAGAGAAACTATAATTTGTCATTGAGGCAAAACGAATCCTAATGAATGCATTGGTTTGCATTCACCCGATTTTGAAGGCCATGTTCACTGAAACCACATGTGGTGTGGAATCTTAGGGCCAAAGCACACCATGAGGGAACTACATCTTTCTAGTTCTTGACAATGGTTTCTCTCCAGCAACATAATTTATTTTGTTATGTATAACTGAATAATTAGACATCCAAAGGAAGTCACTGTTTACGTCCCAGAGATAACCCAGATGACACACGTGCTTTTCCTTTAATGTCTTTTCACAACTAAACTTTCTGTGACACTTGAGACTGAATGTGTGCTTTGATGCTCATTTATCATCTGAAGTAGACTGATCTTTGCAAAAAGTAGACACTCCAATTGTGAATCAGCCAAGCATTGCAAATCAATCAAATCAAAATGCCAATCAAACCAGGTGGCTGTGTATTTCAATGTATCATTTTCCTTTTTTCCTTCTGCTTTGTTAACACCCTAACACTCTGGACGCACTGAATGCAATGAACTGCTGGGAACTGTAATCAGTTCTTGTTCTATGATTCCTATGCTACAGGCTTCCTGAAATAGTCTGATGTACAGATCTGTGCACAAGCATGTAAGTAAGCAGAAGAACTTGAGAAAATAGTTTCTCTTTCACATTATTTCCTGGAGACGTGACATAAGACTCAAATAAATTGCTTTCAAGTCTTGTGTTGCTTTGATAAGGGACCAAACAGACACACACCACATACACACAGATTTGCTTGGGTATTTTAAAAGTCTAGTGGTATGTCAACCTTCCATTAGTACCAAAAGGGTGATCAGAGCTGTACTTGTGAACGGGATGCTCAAATTTGTCAGATATTTGTGTTGGGACTTCTGTTTTCTAGCTTAAAGATTTCCAAGTGTAATCTCATAATTTTATATTGGAAAGCAAGATCTTCATGTTTACATATATCACAGGCTGCTACCGAAACTGTAAATCCCCCTCCTTCCATGTTGTGTTGGTGTGCTCATCTTTTGACTTGACATAATTTTCCTGACAGGTTTCCCTGGCTTTGGTCAGTATCCATGTCTTCCACTGGTGGAGGAAAACTCACAAAATAATGTCGTATAACTGCAAGTAACAATTGTATTATGAGAAAACACATCACAGAGGAAAGACTGAAAAGGTGGCCTCCATTGTTGGCTGCATTCCCTTAGTATAGATAACATGGTGTCAGCCACAGCTATGTGGCAGCCAGCCAACCTTGCACATGATAATACCCTCCAAATGTATTGTAATAGAAGTCTCATCTTCCCCAGCAATTTGGAAGGTGACAGGTTCCTCAAGGAATAAGGTTGTCCTGTGGGAGACTGAAGTTTAATTTTCTGCTGACACATGAAGTTTACCAGGCACATGACCATGATACAGCCAATGTGAAACATTGTAACATCCCATTCATTTTTGTAAAGGAAACCTACAAAGTAGAATCAGGGAGACATGAAAGTGTCTTGATTGTCACATTATAGAATACTGGGGGTGGGGAGTATATTCTGATTTGCTTTTGGAGATGAATACAGAAGAAATAGAAAGAACAGTTCTATAATGCAAAAATCAGTTTAAAATTGTTGCTACTTAAAAACTTGCAGATTGAGTTCATTGTGAACTTTCATGGATTACAATCCACTTTTTAAAATGGGTGGAGCACAATGGTATATGACAGATTTATATATACAGAATGCACAGCTGAAAATCCCAAAACTCTTCTGTATCATTCCTGGCAGTGAAAACTATTGAAATAATAGAAGAAATAATAACATTTTGCTACTCTTTCCCAGTGGTGTGCTGGCCCATAGGGATACAGGGACTCATCCCGGTGTGCCTCAGTGACTGGCAACCCCCAGAGGCAGGCAGAGGTAATGTGAATGTATGGGATTTCATTCCCCCCCCCCGCCTCCCCCGATAGGTGCCCCATCACTTCCTGCTCTTTCCTAATGATCAAAACCTGTTGCTTGAATTTTCAGTCTTCCTAATGGGAGGTCCACCTCTGAGAGGAATTAGCAACAGTAATATAAAGACCTAAAATATATTTTCAGTTTTAAAACTGCATGCAATAAGGGCCAACTTTCTGAAATTAATTTGGAGGTAGGGGAGGAAACAACTAGCATATTCTTCCGAGACTGTTTTCTCTCCTCTCAGGAAATGAGTTTGCTTCTCTAAGGTTGCCTGCAGAACTAGGTTTTGTGAAGAAAATAATCTTTGCAGTAATAAGGCAGGAGTGGCAATAGGCAATGTGTTGGGGGGGGGGAGCTCTCTGCCATTTCTTCTCTTATCTCATCCCACACAATGCCTCAAAACTAGCTTTTGAACAACATTCGGGGGTTGTGGCTGTTAAGTGCAGTTCAGATTGGTGGGGGACGTTTCTGAAACATGAAATTGATGAGAACTAACTGTAGGCAAATTGTGCCAATACGTGCCAGTTCTAGCTGGAACATTTGCACTGGAAGACCTCAAGGCTTATATATGAGGATCGGGATGAGAGAAATAATTTCAAAGTATAGATCAACAAAAAACCAATTAACAGAACATCTGTTCCACTCTCCAGAGGTTGCTGTATCGCAGCTCCTATAATCCCTTATCATTGACTATGCTGGCTAAAGTTGACAGAGTGGCAACTAACAATGTCTCAGGGGCCACATGTTTCCCTCCCCTGATGTGGGGC
This sequence comes from Furcifer pardalis, assembly GCA_030440675.1. Classification (NCBI taxonomy): domain Eukaryota; kingdom Metazoa; phylum Chordata; class Lepidosauria; order Squamata; family Chamaeleonidae; genus Furcifer; species Furcifer pardalis. The sequence goes on along the minus strand of CP126890.1, from coordinate 48,231,890 downwards.
TACATGCTGCCTGTCAGACCATGGCCTGATGAAAAAGGCTACTGTGGCAGAGATAAGCAAAGGGATTTCTTCCTATCTTTCTGAAGCACGGAGGACTGAACATAATTGGACTCTATGGGGAATTATACATTTGCTGACCGTTTTCTGTTCATATATGTATACAGTTGCTATGTTTTGATTCTTCAAAGTCAGGTAATCTAATTAGCATATTAAGCAATTGGATGACTTTACAGTTGTACCTCGCTTAAAGAGCATAATGCGTTCCACAGGATTGCTCATTAAGCGAGTTTGCTCTTTAAGCGAAACACCATTGTAAGTGACAAAGGGGGGGGGGATTGCGAACCCTGATTTATTTGTTAAGTGAGTTTTTGGTTGTTTTTATTTGTTAAGCAAAGCGAACATTCAGAGAAAATTCTGCTCTTTAAGTGAATCACTCTTCAAGCGAGGCACTCTTTATGTGAGGTTTGACTGTATTTGCTTAGTATTTGCATACTATGCAAACAACATTTCAGTGTTTTATCTCCCACACTTTGCTCCCAATGCTCCCAATTATAAGTCCTGCTCAAATCCTCACTTTCAATAGGCATTGTTTCATTGCATTGACTACTTTAGGTAAAGGTAAAGGTTTCCCTTGCTCGAAAGCCAATCGTATCCGACTCTAGGGGTCAGTGCTCATCTCTGTTTCTAAGCCGAAGAGCCAGCGTTGTCTGCTTCTGCAGACGTTTCCATGGTCATGTGGCAGGCATGACTAGACACCGGAGCGCACGGAATGCTGTTACCTTCCCACCGAAGTGGTCCCTATTTATCTACTTGCAATTTCTTGCTTTCGAACTGCTAGGTTGGCAGGAGCTGGGACAGAGACGGGAGCTCATTTCCGTCCTGCAGTACTCGGGAATCGAACTGCTGACCTTCCGCCTCCCAGTCAGCGTCATAGCAAATATATTAGTTTGGATAACACTGTCCATTATCCTTCAGCCAGAATACCATATTGGCTGGAGGATTTTGGGAGTTGTGGTTCAAGGAAGAAAGTTTCCTGAAGTTTGCTTCCTAATAAATACAAGTGTATCAATTTGTGGGTATAAGACTCACTAAATTTAGTAGGACATGTATATACGTAGGTACCATAACTTACTCCCAAGAGCCATATAAAGGTAAAGGTAAAGGTCACCCTTGCTAGAAAGCCAGTGATATTTGACTCTAGGATTCAGTGCTCATCTCTGTTTATAGCCACAGAGCCAGTGCCTTCTGCATCTGTAGCATTTCCATGGACATGTGGAAGGCATGCCTCAAAATTGGAGTGCACGGAACACTGTTTACCTTCCCACCAAAGTAGTACTTATTTGTCTACTTGCAATTTTTTGCTTTCGAACTGCTAGGTTGGCAGGAGCTGGGAGAGAGACAAGTGCTCATTCTGTCATGTAGTTCTCGAGTCTTGAACTGCTGACTTGCCGACCTTCCAGCTAACAAGGCAAGCTTCTTAACCACTGAGTATAATGTAAGTATAATGATGAGCAGAAGCTTATATTAATTCCTTTCCTCCTTTCCTCGGCTCTTTTTTTCCTAGTTCCTCAAACACAAAAATTGGTCAGAATAGTGACTGAATGTTTTGCCTTATGTGCCTCCAGTTCTCCAAGGGTTAGATACTTACCTTTTTATTTATGGAAGACTGGGGTTTATACCAATTGAGAAACTAAATGGGCACTTCAAGGCATGCCTAAAATCTGGTTAAAACACAGGTAATATGGAAATCCCAGATTCATGTACGTATAGTGAATGGTCTCAAGTAGAGAGATTATCACAATATCCTCCATCCAACATTGTCATGATGGATGAGGAATTCTGTAGATTATAAATCTAGAAGAGTATGTTGCCAAATTCATATTCTACCTTATTTTAACCTATCTCTATTCACAATGAAGGCAAATTCGCTGTCTTCCTTCTCTGGTCTAGCTGGATTGCTGCTATATTGCTCCACCTTTGTTTGGAAACCCTAAGCCAGGGGTTCTCAACCTTTTAAAGCCGTGGGCTGAACCACATCCCCTCAGGCAGCTGAGTGGGCTGGGCTGATGGTTCCCCCTGCCATAAACGCTGCCGTAAAATGCTGTAAAATGCATCCGCTTCTAGTGGTGGCGGTGACTCAGGCCACCTGAAATGGTGCTGCAGGCCAGGTTTGGCCCATGGGCTGTAGGTTCAGAACCCCTGCCCTAAGCCATTCAAGGTGCAATATACAGTGGTACCTCGCTTAAAGAGCATAATGCATTCCATAATGCTCTTTAAGTGAAACACCATTGCATGTGACCAACTGTGACTTCTGGTGGGGGGGATTGTGAACCCCAATTTATTTGTTAAGCAATTTTTTTGTTAGTTTCATTTGTTAAGTGAGGCGACCATTCAGAGAAAATTCTGCTCTTTAAACGAGTTACTCTCTAAGCGATGTGCTCTTTATGCGAAATGTTACTGTACAGTCCTATGCAAAAGTTTTAGACCACCAGCTGGTGTTGGGAAAATTCAATGGATAATGGGGAGGCATAACTCTGCCCCCAAGCCTCCTAGACACATAAAAATTGTGAATCTTGGTAGGTGGATAGTAACACTCTCAGTCATGCTATATGTACTGCTGAAAATTACTACAAATGATAAATCATACTGGAGCAAATTATTTCTAAAATGCATCCTTATATCAAGGATTCAAAGTACTGTACATCTTTATTAGAGAGAGGATGCTTTCAAAAAATTAGTACTACCCACAAATTTTTAAAACCATGGCAATTTGGATGGAAGCTAGAAACACTTCTAAGTGGTCGTAAGAAGACTATTGAATTTTCATTTAGTGGTGAGCTATATATTTTATTTGAAATGAAATGACCTTTACTCTAAGTGGCATTTATTTCTCAATAAAGATTTATGCTCTGTTATGTACCATCAAGTTGCATCCAGCTTACGCTGACCATTATAAGGGTTTTCAAGGTATATGAGATGTTTACTTTACTTTACTTTACTACTCGTATTTGCTATCCTGCCCCAATCAGGTATACCTGACTCTGGGCAGCTTACAGCATGGATTAAAAATATACCAATATTTAAAACTTTAAAATTCATAAAAAAAATTAAAAACAGTATCGAGGGTATGTGTCAGAAAGGGTGGATTATCTCTAGATTAGCCACCCCACATGGGATCCCACATTCCTAGATCCCCACACTTGTCCTGCCAGCCAGGTTTTTATGCCCTTCTGAAAGGGCAAGAGCTCTGTCTGCAGGTGCAGCTCAGTTGGGAGGAGGTTCCAAAGGGCCGGGGGGAACACCGAGAGGTGTTTCCTCCATTGCTGCTCTGCTGTACATTTCCATGGTTGAAAGCCTAAAACTTTTACAGAGTACTATATTTTGCAAAACCTAGGTTTCTTAGTCCACCACTCTGTTTACTACACACTGATGTACTTACCTGATATTTTCTTGATATTAGTGTATATTCTGTTCTTAATACTGTACAGTGCTTTTCTTAACCAGTAACCCAATCAGCTTGTTGTGTTGGTCTTTACTAAAGGTTTTCTTGTAGTGCATAAACCAGGCATACATATTTTAATTGATACCACCTTTGCAGAATTGTAGTAGAATTTTTTTCACCATACTAGAGGTTATCAGTAGCAGCCGGTTGAGACATGAAGATCTTGAACATCCCAAGCTACTGCCAGGTAAGGGAGAAAACTTTTTCTGCCAGATATGCACATGTTAGATACCTCCATTGTATTCTTTTAATACCATAATAGCAGAAATACCTAAAGAGTCTCTTGATGAGGGTGAGAGAGGAGAGTGCAAAAGCTGGCTTGGAACTCAACATAACCCCCCCCCCCCCCAAGATCATGACATCCGGACCCTTCACTCCCTGGCAAATAGAAGGGGAAGAAATGGAAGCAGTGAAAGACTTTACTTTCATGAGATCTAAGATCACTGTAGATGGTGACTGCAGCCATGAAACAAAAACAAACCTAGGCAGCATAATAAAAAGTAGAGACATCACCATGCCAACAAAAGTCCACATAGTTAAAGCAATGGTCTTCCCAGTAGTTATGTATGGCTGTGAGAGTTGGACCATAAGGAAGTCTGAGTGCAGAAGAATAGATGCCTTTGAACTGTGGTGCTGGAGGAGACTCTTGACTGCAAGGAGATAAAATCAGTCTATCCTGAAGGAAACCAACCCTGTCTGCTATTTGGAAGGACAAATACTGAAGATGAAGTATTTTGGTCACCAAATGAGAAGAGAAGACTCACTGGAGAATGCCTTGGTGCTGGGAAAGATTGAAGGCAAAAGGAGAAGAGGGCTGCAGAGGATGAGATGTTTAGACAGCATCGTTGACACTGTGGGTATAGATCTGGGTGGACAATTGTGGATGGCAGATGACCGAGGAGCCTGGCATGCTATGGCACATGGGGCCACAAAGGGTTGGACTTGATTGTGCGACTGAACGACAACATTCTTTTAAAGAAATTTATGGATACCTTCATGTGTTCCTAAAACCAAAGGCTTTTTTCTTTTCCATCTCCAGTTTTTAAAAACTATTTTCAGAGACTTTCCAGCCACCAGGCATGCTGTAAAACATCTACAAAAATGAGGTGAAACTCATACACACAATGTTCTTATCAGTGATATTTTCAATCTGTGTTGGATGCTTGGGTTGTTCACAATAGGCATGAAAAACACACACAAAAGCCAACCTGGGATCAGAAAGCTTAAATGGAGAGTTTTTAAAAAGCAACAGACATCCTTGAGCCAAACCCTCTTCCTTTTCTAATTTATTCCTTTCTAATTTATCAAAGGTAGCAGGGCTGCCAGCAGAGGGAAAGAGTCCCAATGTCACAGCCCAGTGTAAAAAAGGTGATTTTGGACTTTTATGTGTGTTATTGTCCCACTTCTCCAAGATCATTGGATCCATCCTTTGCTCCAACAGCACCATGAGTGCAGGTCTTGTCCGTATGATTCTGAATGAAGCTTTCCTTGTTCATCTTTGCTTGCACAATATTTTAGTAAGAAGAAGAAGCCTTATTTCACCCGTGAAGCCCTTCTGGTTACTGCTGGTTACTGCTCTATAAGGACTGTGCTGCTGATGGGAGCAGAAGCAGGGCTGCATTTCAAAGGGAACAATCCAGCACTGACAATGATTATTTGCAGAGGGACATATAATTGGTAGAACATTTTGCTGCATCTGCACTTGTTGAATTATGCTGAAAGTAACCCCTCCATTAAAGTCTTTAAAACCAGCACTCTTATGGTTCCCCTGTGTGAACCAGGGAGGCTTCTATATGCCACAAAATATGTACTTGGCAGATCGTTGACAACCAAGTGTAACTGAATAACACAATGTGCAAACAATGCTGTTATATTTATGGCATTCTTATTAAGGCACAATTTCCATCACACTATGCCCCAAAACAGATGGTGACACTGTGCTCCCTCCCCATGCCATATAATTATGCCATGATAAATGTCACTATTGAAATAAGGGTTGCTATATTCCTTACTCTTTGATGAATCATAATTTCAATTTTGCCAAGCTCAAAAACGTTTCCAAGGTACTCAGCTATTCTTGCCAGCTGGCTTCCCTTATGTATATATCATAACTACATACATCAGCCATCAAAAGAGTTGTGCTAGGCAGAAAACTGAAAGTCTTAATGGCAAAAGCACAATTGAACAATTATGACTAGTTTTAGGACTGACAGATTTCATTTATGTTCTATTCTGTTACTGGCGCTAAACCCTCTGGCTGAGCTTGTTTGATGGTGTTGCCTGCTTGAGGAAACATAAGTTTGAAATTCAACTTCTGTGTGGTAATTTGACTGGAATACAACAGAGTGGCAGCCTAAGTAATGGGGAAATGTTTTAGGATAGGGTTTCTCAACCTATGTCCTGGGGGCCAGATGTGGCCTGCGACACTATTTCATGTGTCCCCCCACCTCTGCCACACCCAGAAGTGCCATGTGTGGCTGGCAGGGGGGAAAGGCCATCCAGCCCCCGAAGCTGTCTGAGGGAGCGTGACCCAGCCCTCAGCTTGAAAAGGCTGAAAACTCCGGTTTTGGGATATGGGGAACCTAAGAGTCAGAAAGCTGGGTGCATAGTTCAGTGGCTTAGGTATCTAGCTCTGGAGCTAGAGGTTTGTAGTTTCCCCATTGTGTGTCATGTGAGAAGAGTCAACCTGTGTAGCCATGGGCAAGCTGCACAGTATGAGGATGTATCCAAAAGAAAGAAATAGTAATCCACTTTTTTGGTATTCTCTACTTAGAACTCCCTGGAAAGTATTACCATAAGTCAGAATTGACTTGATGGCATGCTATTATTTTTATTAAAGGTCAGAGAACACAAAGATAAGGGCATTTTAAAATATAAAGTATGCATAGCAGAAGACTGAGAAAATAAATCATAAAGAACAATCGGTGGTTGAGAAAACATGGTCTGAGTGGATTGGTAATTGAGATAAGAAGCTAAACAGAAAGGTAGTATTAATACATCATTGAAGATACATTTCTAATAGTGCATGTATTCTCTGAACTAAGATTAATTGAGTTCAAATGGACTTGCTCCCAGGACAGTGTATGTAAGATCCAGCTTGTGACACTGCATCAAATAAAAATATAAAAGTATAGTTGTTTATAGGAGGAAATAGTCTTGTCTCTATCAATAGGAGATGGATTAATTGTGATCATGATGTTGCAAAACAAAACTTCTGGCTGGCATGTAGAGCCTCCACGGTTAACAGCAAGATCACCCCTTCAGATAATTGACTTCATGGAAGGAAGGAGATGATGGGTAGCAGAACTAATGCACTCATTTCATTGCATATGGGATTCATACATCCTATTAAATCCTCAATAGGTCTAATTTCTTCATCATCACTGAAACTTTGGCTAGAACTACTCACTCCAGATAATCTCCAGGAAGCTTTTTACGTCAAAGCTGCTCCAGTCAAGTGCCAATTTTAATGAAGTGATGATGGAGCCACTCCCTCTCCCCCCCCCCCAATACACACACACAAAATCATGGGCCAACCAGTGTTTTAGCAGCTGGGAAGACACCCAGCACAGATTGCCCAGGATGTGGAGGGTCATATTCAGTTGCTCTGTTTTCACCACACATGGAGTAGGCATGAAGTCTGCTATCCTCCCTCCTCTGGAGGGCTTGTTTGTTCAATGGGCAGCTGGAGTGCATTGAGAACATTGCCCCACCCCCAGCACTCCCTGACTGCCACCATCTGGTTTTTCACAGGGGAAACCAGTCCTGTGAAGTAAGTAGGCCTCTTTTGCCCAGTTGAAGCCTTACCATGGTTTAAAACAGTGTACATTTGGTGCTATGACAGAAGTCACTTCACATTTTAACCAGGTTAGACATCCCACTATGGTAATGGTGTAGACCATATAGCCAACAACTCAATGCTGGGTGTTGGGCGACAGTAAATAACCTGGCTCCCTAAAGGGGCCAACAGTTATTATTATTATTATTATTATTATTATATTTCGATTTCTATACCGCCCTACTCGGTAGGACCGACTCAGAGCGGTTCACAACATATACAAAATTACAAGTTCACAAACACAACATGTCAATAAATAATATCAATATCACATAACGTTAACATCAATTTAAAAAAAATACAATACCTGTGCTACACAAGCAGCATGTAACAAAAATAATAATGCACAACCTATATCCAATACCTGTATATAATAACAATAAGCACAAAAAATCATACCATACATATCTTACATAGACGGCCCATAGCAATACATGCAATATACAACCCTATAACGCAGCAATGTAATATGGATGGATGAGCCCCTTTAGGTGGGGTGATGGCCTCCTCAGTGAAGGAAATACCACTGGAAACCATCATATTCGGCCTAATGGCAAAATCAGTGGAAGAGGAACTCTGATTACCAACAGTCATGGAGGTAAAAGAGGTGATGCCAGATGGACTGGTTGTGAAGGCGCACCTTGTCTATATCCTCAAGGCTGCAGCAGTCCATTGCAGTCCTGGTGTAAAATCCTGCATGTCTCATTTCATATGTGCCAAGGGTGATGGCTCCAAGATCATAGTGTGTGGGTCACTTCATGGCAAGCTGGGATCCACCTTAAACAAATTCATTCCAATTGCATTTTTCCCGCTTCAGGAAAAAACGCATTCTTGAATACAAGTTGCAGCTGATGACGACGACAATAGTTCCACCTTATAACTGAAGTGGCTGTAGAACTTAATCCACTTTTCCCCATTATGCCTATGATGAACATTTGCATGCTAACCGTAAGAGATAGGTGTTGAGATACTGGGAGAGAGAGAGAGAGATGACACCATTCCGTTGCTTCTTCATAAATACTGTAGTATAAAGGTGGTTTATCAGAATGGCTACAAATCCAGCAGTTATTTGATGCCAGAGAGCCATTACAATATTGCAGTGAAGCCAATATCCTTTCCATTTTCTGACATGCAATGGCTTATCATGTGCACACCTATGTCTTTTTTAAAACCAGCAATGTAAGAGGATAGGTGCTACCCCCTTGTGCACCAGTAAATCCTGTTGTTTTCAACAGAGTGGTTTCTTTGCAAGCTAGTCATTGCTGGAACATTCATGGGGTCATCTGCTCACAAAAGCAGTAACACTCTATGACTGTTAATATGATTCTGGCCTCTGTGTATGAGTCATATTGTCAGATATTGCAGCAGAAATCCTCTTCCCTTCTAATGCCTATAGTAATTTCTGTGCTGATTCTTATCATTTCTAGAACGACAGCTTGAAATTGCCACCTTGTTATGGAAAAGAGACCAGAGCAGTCATAGATATGAGATGTCTTACAGTCTTACAGTCAACGTGTGCAAGTATAGCTGCAGAAATCCTTCATAATTAAAAATACCATCTCATAGAAGTGAAAAGAATCCCTGATGAGATTTGCCATTAGTAATGCAGACTGACATAATGGATCAAATTATTTTCCTATTGGACACTATTTGACAGCAGTTGCTAAATATTCATAGGTTCCATTTTATTTATTTATTACATTTATTCCCCACCTTTCCACTAAAAAGATAGGTTAGGTGGCTTCCAAACCATGTGGAAGAATAAAAAATAGCTAAAACTGCATCTTATCATGTAAAATCATATAACTAACCCACTGTAAAACCATTAAAACAAGTAAGTACTGTACACTAAAACAATTAGCATGCAAAAAGCATATGATTAAAACAACCAAGGTGCTCCTCAGACCGGTCTGGCCGGGGAGTGAAAGGATGAACACCTGTGGTCCCTGGCTGCTTACAAAGCGATGCTGGGGTCACCGCTCACCACTGATGCTGCTGATGCCACTGACGCCACCTGCTCTGCAGGGTGGTCCCTGGGCTAGTCTGGCTGGGGAGCGAAAGTATGAACACCTGCACCCCCTGGCCACCTACAAAGCAACACCGGGGCTGTCGCTCGCCATTGACACCGCTCGCACTGACGCCGCCCATGCTGCAGGGCACTCCCTGGGCCGGTCTGGCCGGGGAGCAAAAGGACGAACACCTGTGGCCCCTGGCCACCTATAAAGTGATGCTGGGGTCGCCGCTCACTGCTGACGCCACCCAAGCTTCAGGAAGAAGAAAAAGATTATACACTCAGTAAAAATATCTTCCATGTCGAATTTCTATTATATATAATGTTTCCATCTTCTCCTCCTAGATCTATCAATTATATAACTTATCCTTCTATTATAAACCACCACTGTACTATATACATTGTCCGGGGGGTTGCAACAGGTCCACACAAGATATTATATCTTCCAAAAACTCGCTTGTTCGGGTACAGGCTTAATGCTTTTATCTCTAACTATTACATATTCCACAAACTGCTGCCAAATTTTCCAAAATCTATTTTCATGAACTATGCCTTTTCTAATATTCAATTCCCATGTTAATTTATCATTCAGTGCCAAATCCCACATTTCCTTACACCAATCTTCTATTTTTAAAATCACATTATTTTTCCAATTTTTTGCAATGCAGTGTCTAGCCAATGTTATCATAACAGCTATTAACTCTTTTTTATCATTATCCACTTTAAACTTATCAATATTGGTAAGTAAGATCGTATCTGGCCCCAACTCAAGTCGCATTTCTAAAATATTTGTAATTTCTTTTTCTACTTTTACCCAAAAGTTCTTTAACACATTACAACTCCACCACATATGAATATAAGTTCCCATTAATTGTTTACATCTCCAGCAAATCTTACTTATTTTATTATCAATTTGATGCAACCTGACTGGAGTCAGATACCATCGGCATAATAGCTTATAATGATGTTCTTTGACCCTTACAGACATAGTTCTCATAATCCTTCTTTTCCATTTTTGCTTCCAAGATCCTTCTGTAATTATCACATTCAAATCTTCCTCCCAAATATTTCTTAAAATCTCCTGTGCTTTACTTCCTTTATTCAAAAACTTATATATCCTACTATCCCTTTAATACCCATCTCTCCTTTTCTTAATTTTATTAACAATTCTTCAAATTCTGTTTTCTCCCTTTCTAAACTTCTTTCATGCAGATATTTTTTATTCCAATTATTTATCTGTGCAATTTTAAACCAATTCTATTCCATTTGCAAAAATAATTCTACTTTTTTAACTCTATCCTTATAGACTTATCCTGTCCTTTACCATTAATACTCCATTTTTAAAAAGAACATTTTTGATTCTATCATCAATTTTTATTGGGAAAGTATTAATGTCTTCCAATTCAATAATTGGGGATATATCTGGTATTAGTTCTTTCCTCACTCTAGTCCATTCATCCAAAGTTGCTTTTATCATCTTATTCTGAATGCCTTTTTTCTTAATTTCTTTATCTAAAAAAATTGACTTACCTATTTGCGTAAATTCCCTCATCTCAATTTTTCCCCAAATTATATCTTCTTTCATTAAAATTGTTACCCCGTTCCTTATTTGAAACACTCTGTAATAATTCTTAACACTTGGTATACCTAGTCCACCTTCTTTTTGAGATAAATACCATTATGTGATACAGTCAAACTCACATAAAGAGTGCCTTGCTTAGAGAGTAACTCGCTTAAAGAGCAGAATTTTCTCTGAATGTTCGCTTTGCTTAACAAATAAAACCAACAAAAAACTTGCTTAACAAATAAATCAGGGTTCACAATCTGCCCCACAATTGGTCATTTACAATGGCGTTTCGCTTAAAGAGCAAACTTGCTTAAAGAGCAATCCTGTGGAATGCATTATGCTCTTTAAGCGAGGTACAACTGTATTTGTAATTTGCTATGTGATATTGGTAACTGTTTCTATGCTATGTAATTTGCTTTGTAATTGTAATTGTTTCCGTTGTAAGCCACCCAGAGTCGCTGTGCGAGTAGGGCGGCATATAAGTCAATACAATACAATACAATACTATGAGGTAGGTTAGACATTGCAAGCTAGTCTGAAAAGATATGTTTTCCCCTCCCTTCTTAAAGTCCATCAGAGTGGAAATAGATCACAGCTCTGAAAGATGTTCAGAGTACTACTTGTGTACTTCTCCTGCATTCCAGCTTTTGGAATACATTCACATCCTCTTTAGATCCCATCAAGCTACACTGTTTTTCCTCCAATGTGACTCCACTCAACATCTCATCTGCAAATATATAACACATTTAAAGGGATTCCTGTCAACTTTCTTTATTTCTATCACAGCATTGCACAATTTAAAATTGTTGACATACAGTATATGAAATATAGATAAACTTCAAAGCAAATTAAATTATGCTATTTTTGATCAGAACTAGGTAACTTCAATAGCATTATCTCAGCCATTTAGTAGATCTTCTTTTGCACATGTGGTGGTGCATAACTAACATAGGCGTAAATGCTGCATTTAGTGAATTCTCCATATTCACAGAAAATTTGTCCTGTATCCAAGTAGCCTCATTTTACTTAGCCATTTCTTGAACTTTGTTTTTGTCTACTAAAACTTTGACACTTTCATTGACTAAAATGGTGATGATGATGACGAAGATGATGACAATGATCATTTAAAAAAAAAAAAAAACCTCTTGTCTGCCATCTGCCTAATACCCAGTGTGGTACAGTGGATAGAATGAGAGGCTAGGACTCAGGATACCTAGCTTCAAATCCCTGCTCAGCCATGAAATCTCACTGTGGATCTGGACACAAAACCACTCCTTAAATATCTCACTTACTTTGAACAATTAGTTTCTCAGTCAGTGCTTGATTGTTGTTCTTGACTTTGTGAACAGTGGCCAATACCCTGTTGCCTAATGTAGTAAATCATGCTAGAGTTAGCCTGTTAAATCCCAATGGGGGTTTGGTGAACCAAGTTTCATTGATTCAAACCAGCCTATTCTGTGACTTACTTTAGCATAGCAAGTGGTTGAGTAGGCCCATTTGAATCAATGGAACATACAGAAGAGTTGTCATTAATCCCTATTGATTCAATGGGCCCACTCTAGTGTGAGTTACTAAAGTAAGCAACAGGACTTTGCCCATTCTGTGATACATGAAGCGGCACTCTCCCCGCTCTGTTGCTTGATCTTTCAACTAAATGACCAAAGCTTCTAAAGGAGGCTATGGGTTATGCTTAGAATCTTAATTTACTAAACGGGACATTGAATTGAGTCACATAGTTTTGCCTCCCATAATTGACAGAGAACCAGTAAAAGTAAAGACGTTATAAAGCTAAAATACATAATAGCTGTGGAGGTGATTTGCAACTGGGAAAGGTCACTGACAAATGAATCTTATATAGTCCATTCCACTAATAGTATCATTTTAAAGCCATTTCCACTACTTGGTTTTGGTGAAAATGAAGACACTTGGAAGGATCATTGCCAGCAATGTCCCATTCAATGCCCAGCAGCTCTGCCTCTCCAAGGCTGATCTCTATGCTTTCTCCCCACACTCCCGCACTCTACAAGTACAGGGGTAGCCATGATGACCATTAGATCAATTGAGAAATCCACTTGTAACATCATTATTAGGTCAAATAAGAAAGCACAAAACCTTCGCACAAGCTACTGAGGTAACAGATTTGTTCTCCAGGCATTGTATTATAAAAAGTCAGTAGGGAGAGGCTTGATGTTAATTAAATCCATATGCAGAATGCTGTTCATTTGTTCTCCTCATGTATCAGTTTCTTATATATATAATCAGTGTGATCTTTAAACAGCTTGCTGAGGGATATATCCAGTACCTCCTTGAACAAGTAGAAACCCTCTTGACTTTAGTAGACAATAGACACAACACAGATCAGGCGAAATTAAACGGATCAAGCATCTCTGTCTAAAGAATGCAATCGAATAAGGTACATCAGCTGTTCGTAGTATCTTGAATAACACCTAGGTTTGATAGGAACAAGAATAGCCATAAAAAGCAATATACTTTGAATGTCTAGCACAGTTGTTAAACTGCTGTATTGCAGCCAGAACATTGTGAGTTTGATCCTGACCAGGATCAGGGTTGACTCAGTCTTCCATCCTTCTAAGGTTGGAAGAATGAATAACCAGCATGTTGGGGGGGGGGGGAATGCAAATTACTCTGCAAACCACCTAGAGCAGGGGTTCCCAACCTTTTCAAGCCGAAGGCCAGGTCATGCTCTCTTAGTCAGCTTCAGAGGCCGGATGGCCATTTTGCCCAGCCTGCACAATGGAGGTGGCAATTTTGTCTCAACAGCTTCAAAGGAGTGGCCATTTTGTTTCTCAAATGCTCTTGGAGGGCAACCACATGAAATGGCACCATGGGCTGGATCCGGCCCACAGGTCTTAGGTTGGGAACCTCTGACCTAGAGAGTGCACTAAGCAGTATATAAGTGTAATTGCTTTGCTTTTAAAAAAATAAAATAAAAACAACCTCTTTGAAATTCAAAACTGCCTCCATCCACTGTGAGGCTCACAGACCTCTTTGTAGGTTCAGAGATTAGGTGGCATGAAATCCAACATTACTCTTGGTTGCCCTATGTCAGTGGTTCCCAACATGGGGCACATGCCCCACAGGGGGATTTCAATTCCCAAAAACCTATGTCAGTACACTGACTGATCAATGCTTTGGGGAATTGACTTAGGCTTCGGGGAATTGAAGTCCAAAAACCAAAGGTTGGGAAGTACTGGCCTACATGCATGGTGATAGTACTAGGCAGGGGTTCTTTTCTAGTCATCATAGCATTTCTCTTCTGTAGTTAAGAGAGAAGGAACACTCCAGATACTCTGTCCACTGGTCCCATGAAACCAAATAAATGCTTACAAGTACAGTATAGAATAACTCAGTGAGTTTGGTATCTGGCTGTGGAGTGAGGTTGGGAGTTCAATTCCCTACTGTGAGTCAGAGAAAAGAGCCAGCCTGTGTGGCCTTGAGCAAGTGGCACAGTTCCAGGGCACTCCCAATAAACACTGAGTACTTCTAAGTACTTTCTACCTAAAAAAAAAAGCCATGGAAACTATCGCTACAAGTCAGGAGTCAGACTGGCTGTTAAAAACCCTCCTCCAATTTGGCTGCTTGCCCTCCTCTTCTATCCCTCTGGCTGCCCTCTTTGCAGTCTCTCCAGACGTCTAAGTTCCAAGATAACCCCGGCTGCATAAATGGACATCGCGGCCCAGGTAGTCTCCCTGCTCAACTTCTCACCGATGATGTCTTCTGGAGACAGCTGTTGTCAAGGATGCCTCTGTAAAATTTCCTGTTCTGCATCAAAGCGTGGACAATGAAAAAACACGTGCTCCGCGTCTTCCTGCACAGACTGGCAGACAGGGCACAAAGCATCATCATCCAGCCTAAAGCGGTGTTGGTAGGCTCTGAAGCAGCCATGCCCTGTCAACAGCTGTGTGAGGTAGTAATCCACCTCTCCGTGTGTGCGCGTGCACGCATGCATGCGTGCGTGTGCGTGTCTGTGCGTGTGTGTATGTGTGCATGCATGTATAATAACTATAATCCTGGATATCTATTCCCACTTACCACCAGGGCTCACTGGGTGAAATTAAAGTGGGGTGTTTCTTTCTTGTCTGTTCTGTCCACTTTGAAATGTCAATTTACCCAAAAGCCAGAAGGAACAAGGAAGGAAATTGGGGTGGCTGTTTTTAATGATGTTGTTTAATAGTGCTGTTGTGACAAAGCAGAGTGCAGAAAGCTAGCAGTGCAACTCCTGAGCCTTCTTATTAGACAGGCTCTGGCAGTAGTGGTGCAAGGCTTGGTGCTCAATTTATTTACCCAGATTCCCACTATGCCGTTTTCTACAGACAACTGGCCAGAAATCACCTTCTGCCCCAGGCTTTGTGTGTCCTGTTGCTGTGATATCACGAGGGCCTGGCCTCTAATCTCTGGTTTTGGCTCTGAAAGTTCTGCTGCTGATATAACAGCCATGGTGCCAACTGCAATCCCAGCTGAGAAATAATGCTGCAAGGAGAAGGGAATAACTCAGTTTCTGAGGCATAAACCCAGAGGGTTAAAGGTTTAAGGTCCCAAAGGATACTTTTTCCTTAGTATGCTTCTGTGATTTTTTTAAAAAAATAAGAAAATACCCACAAGTTGTAAGGTAAAGGTTGCCCTTGCTCAAACACCAATCGTATCCGACTCTAGGGTATGGTACTCATCTCCGTTTACATCTGTGTCTGCAGATATTTCTGTGGTCATGTGCCAGACATGACTAGACACCAGAGCGCACAGGGCGCTGCTACCTTCCCACTGAAGCAGCACCTATTTATCTGCTTTTGAGCTGCTAGGTTGGCAGGAGCTGGGACAGACGATGGGTACTCACTCCGTCATGCAGGACTCGGGTCTTGACCTGCTGACCTTCCAGTTGTAAACTCCAGTATCTTTATTTTTAATTTTTATTTAAACAACAATAAAATACAAAAAGTGTTTCTTTCATTTCAAGAAAGGAAGGAGCAAAATTCTGCTTGTTCCCAAGAGTCAAAGGGCTTTGGGATCTATTATTCATAATTCCTCCCCTTCCTGCTCCCAACAATATATTACACAGTGGGTAATCATGCTATAGAAATAAGTAGCTTGATTGCATTGCAGCAAGGGGGCATATATCAAGCAGGTCCATTTAATCCAAAATGAATTTAAAAAGAGGGGAAAGAGAGATTAATTTTAAACACAATGTCCTTAAGCGGTACATAGACATCATAATATTTGCAAACTTTTAAATTGATAGTTCCTACTTTATTCAAAATCTTCTGTTGGCTATAATTTGTTAAGAAATCATTTTCCCTTTAGTTCCAATTTTCATTATTAATACAAATGCCCTACTTTAAAACCAGAGGGACAAAAAGATGGTTGGTGCTGATCGTGATCAGTATTTATAATGCAGTAGGCTTTGATTGGTCTTGTGCCTTTTCACCCTATAAAGGTGGATAAAAGACATACAGCTTTCCATCTACGCTTCAGAGGAATCTGTTTTCTGTGCGTTAATATATTGTCCTAAATACAATACAGTATAATACCAGTAGGGTGAAAATCCCCACTAATACAGTTGCCTTCAATAACATTGTTGTGCAAAGACTTGTGCAAACAGTTGTGTAGCCAGTGGCAGAAGAAGTTGCTCAAGGGGTTGCACAACCACTTGCACAAAACCGTACTGGATTCCTGGTTGCCATTAACTCTGGAAATGTGCAGTTCCATTGGATTTTCCATAGTACATTAATACCATCAAATATAAGGGGAAGGTAAAGGGATCCCTTGCTCAAAAGCCAGTGATGTCTGACTCATGCGGTGCTCATCTCTGTTTACAGCCAAAGAGCCAGCCAAAGAGCCAGCACTGTTTGCATCTGTAGACATTTCTGTGGCCATGTGGCAGGCATGACTAGATGGAACACTGTTACCTTTCCTGCCAAAGTGGTACTTATATATCTGCTTGCAATTTCTTGCTTTCGAACTGCTAGGTTGGCAGGAGCTGGGACAAGACAATGGGAACTCACTCCATCAAAGAGTTTCATGCCTCAGGGAGGACTAAAACCTGATCTCCTGGGTCAACACTGTAAACAGTACAGAACACTGGATCAGATGGTTGAGGAGATTTCTTTCCTGGCTGCTAATGGTTGGCAAGGTTTTGTTTAAAGGAACATCACTCACTTCTTCAGTGGCTGCTGGTCACAGGCTGCTCAATTCAGAAAGCAACCCTTTGGTAATTGGAGCAATGTGAAGTCAAAAGTTCCCACAGAGCTGCCTTGTCTGAAGTCAGACCTTAGCTTCCTTTATACTCAGCAGCCTTCCTCTGGGCTTCCAGACAGGAACTTTCCCAGCCACGCCTGGAAATGCTGAAGACTGAGCCTGGACTCTTTTCTATATTGTTAAAAGAAATGTTAATTTTTTCCATAGGGTTACTCATAATTTAGGGTTATAATTATTGTCCGCCCCATTGCTATGTTGTTTTTAATTCGTATTTTTGTTACTGTGGGATATTAAGGGTGTGTGAGTTTTTTACCCCATCATTCTTTCTTTGTTCATGTTAGAGCATTGATTATTTTCGACCAGAAGCTGGCTATCTCAATGGCATTATCTCAGCCATTTATTAGATCTTTTGCCCACAGGGTGGGGCATGAATTATATATACATAAATGTTGCATTGCCTGGATTTCTCCAAATTCACAGAAGATTTATCCTGTGTCCAAAAAGCCCTATTTTACATTACCTGTATTATTCTTTGAACTTTATACTTCACTTTGATGTCTATTAGGCAAACTACCCAGTGTAGTACAATACTTGCGCTAGTGGGGTGGTTAAAAAACAAGGTCTCCCTTGCTCAAAAGCCAGTTGTATCTGATTCTATGGTTCAGTGCTCATCTCTGTTTATAGCCAAAGAGCCAATGCTGTCTGTGTCTGCAGACATTTCCATGGAGATGTGGCAGGCATGCCTCAACACCAGATTGCATGGGATGCCATTTACCTTCCCACCAAAGTGGTGCCTATTTATCTACTTGGAATTTCTTGCTTTAAACTGCTAGGCTGGCAGGAGCTGGGACAGACAGGAATCGAACTCTGACCTTCCAGTCATCGAGTTCAGCATCTTAACCTCTTGAGCCAACAAACAAACAATCAACCAAATTGCCTCTTTTTTCTTGAGTATTATTCTACCTTTCTACTTCACTTTGAAGTTTATTATGTAAGCGGCCCAAAGTAGTGTTTGCATGAATCCCTGCTCTTCCCCAGCTAACATTTTACCCAGCAGGTATACAGAAAAACTCTTCAATTGGAGTACCAAGGGAAGGGAGAAAGAGTTACCGTAATCAAAGGTGTGGATTTAGGGTCACATTTTCTCACATTGGGTAGAGCTAAATAGTGTTGATTCCCAGTCTCTGGAATTTAACTCAATCTTTCTCTTCACATATTCTGTTTAGTATTGCTGGCGGTTCTCTAACATTTGCTGATTTCAGATCCTGATTGTCTCTCAACTTGTTCTTCTGAGGCTGCCCCTATCTTCTGGTTCATATGCTTTCAGCCTCTCTTGCTGCTTTGCCTGCCATCACACAAACACATATTTACTTCCTGAAATGTTTCCCACTACTGCTTCCAAATGGCATTGTTTTGCCTCAGTAAAGAAACCTTTTGAAGTGTCTCTAAAAAGCCACTTGTGTTAAACTTAAAGTTCAAACACTGAATTAGCTAATAATAAATTCTGTGTCAGAAATTACTCTGGGTTGCTATGTGTGTATTAGGTAGGGTCTTTAAAAGGACAACAAACAAAAGCTGTTCCATTTGTTTTTATTTATTTGTTTAATGATGCAGCAAATATTGGCTGTGCAATACATATTTTTTTCTCCACTTTGTCACCCCTTCTGTGGAGTTGAGGAAGTGATTAATTTGCTAATCTCCTGAAGTGGCTCTCTTATTAAGCCACTTCACAATACAGTGGCACCTCGGTTAACATAAAAATTGCTTAACAAAAAGAAATCCATATAAAATAGTGGCTTGATTTACAGAATCCCGCCCCCCCCCCATGGATTAATTGGCTTTCAATACATTCCTATGGGAAACCAAGTTTCATTTAATGTATTTTGTTTTTCAATGCATTCCTATGGGAAATTGCATTCAATGCATTCCTATGGGAAATTTGGTTAAAGTAATTTTCACTGTGAGAAATGTCCCGGAGAACATATTAATTACGTTAACTGAGGTTCCACTGTATTGGCAAATTGAAAAAGAAAAGCTTCCTTTGATCCTTTCCTAGCAATCATAGGCTCTGGAGGCAAACCAAGGTAGAGCAATCCTTGCTGAACCAGAAAATTAGAAATTCTATGACAGGGGCCAGAAAGTTGTAGGTCACGCTGCCCTGGAGGTAGAGTGGTTTGCTTTAGCTTAGACATTTTCAAAGCAGCTGTTTCTCTTTGAAGATTATTGTTTTTCTTTTCACACACAAGGCAACTTGGCGACATGCTACCTGAAGAATCCTCCCTTGTTCTGCTCTACTGCTAGAGCTCAATAAGTTCTTTTTAAAAGCGGCTCAGCTCTTCCAAAGGTGAGGCAAGGGTTAAGTTCCAGTTAAGATGGGCAGTATGTCCAGGAACTAAAGGGAGGACCCTTGCGATGGAACGATGTCTGACACCCTTCTTGAAGAACTCACCAGTCTATCCCTACACTCTCAACAGTGCAATAAACGCTCATATAAAGATAAAGGTCACGCTTCTTCAAAAGCCAATCATATCCGACTCTAGGGTTCAGTGCTCATCTCTGTTTACAGCCAAATAGCCAACGATGGCTATCTCTGCAGATGTTTCCGTGGACATGTGGCAGGCATGTCTAGACACCGAAGTGCACCAAACATTGTTACCTTCCCATTGAAGTGGTACATATTTATCTACTTGCAATTTCTTGGTTTTGAACTGCTAAGTTGGCAGGAGCTGGGAAGGAGCGGGAGCTCACTCCGTCATGTAGCACTCAGGTCTAGAACTGCTGACCTGCTGACCTTCCAGTCATCAAATACTCAGCCACTAAAACTACCACTGACTGACTGCCCCCTTTGCACTTATATATTTCTAGGCAATTACATAGTGCAGCTTCCCACGGAAATAAGGGAAATCAAAATGCCTGTTGCTCAAGGGAGTAAGAAATGTGAAGTGGCAAATCTGCCCCCGTGGATGTTTTCATCAGCAATCACAAACTGTAACAGCTTTCCCCCTTGATTCTAAGGAAACCGCCCAGAGTTGGGTTTTTTACCCGATTGGGCGGGATAATAAGTCGAAGGAAATAAATAAATAAAAATAAATAAACAGACCATTATTTTCATGATAGCTTTTGCTTTCTACATTATACGCATAATACACATGGCCTATGTTCTAATATTGCTGCTTGCTTTGCAGGGATGGATCTGCTGAAAGGATTTAGAATTCGATTATTTCTCCTCTGTTTCGTTTGTGGGAAAGCCCAGAGAGATCTGCTGAGTCTTAATCCTTCCCTTAAATAAAGTGTGTGTGTGTGTGTGTGTGTGTGTGTGTGTGTGTGTGTGTGTGTGTGTGTGTGTGTGTGTGTGTGTGTGTGTGGTTTTTTCTTGGTAAAAAGAAACAAAAACCTTTTACTTGCAGTTCATGGCTTTATTCTTTTATATATGCATATATAGCTGTGGTTCCCAACGTGGGACACACACCCCACGGGTGGGTGGGGATTTAATTTTAAGGGAGGGCCAATTAAAAATGAGTTATTAGCAGTGAATAGCCTTTTAGACTTCCTCCACATAAATAGGAGTTCACTTTTTGAATAATAATAATAATAATAATAATAATAATAATAATAATAATAATAATAATAATAATAATAATAATAATAATAATAATAATAATAATAATAATAATAATAATAATAATAATAATAATAATAATAATTTGTGTCAGAAATTATTCCGGGTTGAAATTATTTTTGCGGTATAAATTCCACACAGGGAATGCCCAAATGAGGCTCATTTCATGTCCCGAAGAGCCTGGACAGAGATGGGTGCTCAATCTATCATGCAGTACCCAGGTCTCAAACTGCAGATTTGCCAGCCTTCCAGCTAACAAGGCGAGCTTCTGAACCACTGTGCCATTGCAGCCCCTTACTTTTTGAATAATAAGTATTATATGTCATGGGGGCATCAGGATTTTAGACATGCTTAGGCAGGGCATGGGCAAAAAATGGTTGGGAGCCACTGATATATAGATTGGAGTTACACCTCAGATCTGTCTTCACAGAGCAGAAATGCAGGAAGGAGGAGAAGTGGCTGGCAATGGAAGCTACAAGAGAGAAGGGGAATCTCAAAGACTCTGAGGTATTTGTGTATGGGGGCAACCCTGTTAGTTAGTAGCAGGTTCAGATCATGTTCGCCACACCTTCCCAGTATTAACGAATATGCATGCAAGATTATATTTTTCCAACAAGATGCTGAGCCCATTTTTCCAGCTTGTTCAATTAAGCAATTCGCCATATCAGATTGTATTAGAGGAGTATTGTATTGGTGTTGACAAGTAACTTTCTTTGCCTTAGGAACCTCCAGTCCACTCCTCTCAAGCTTCATGAGTCATGTACAGGCGTCTACAAACATAGATGCATGGCTCACATAGACTTTAGTTTGTCAGAACCTTGGCACCATCTGAAGAAAGGGCTAAGAGATGCAAAGAAGTATTCTCCTTGCACTTTTACAGAAAAGCATTGTTTCACCAAGGTCATGTCTAAGTATGTCTTCTCTTTCATAGTATTCATATGTTTAGAGCTTCAACAGCTAGCTCTGCCTCCTTTGTAGGATCTCAAAGGGAGCACAGTACGACAGAGCAGAAAATCTACTTGTGAAAGTTCAGTTTGTGGCATCAGCAGCTATAGCCCATTTGTATGGATTCACAAGGTGCTTGGGTTTCTGGGAACTTAAGTCCAAGAACATCTGGAGTGCCGAGGTTCACCATCACGGGCCTAATGTAATCCATTATATTTGCTGTTCATAATTAACTGCTGTTCTCTGGGTTTACTGTGACACAGCACTGCTATTGGCAATGGAAAATTGTCCACTCTGAAAGAAAAACTGCTCAGATTCTCTGCAACAACCAATGATGCTGAGCTGAATTGTTCTTTGAAGCTCTTGTAGTCACATCAAGCTTTTTCAATTGTGTCCCTGTTCTATTAAATAGAGAAATATAAACTGTAGTTAATATATGATTAATCCTATGCCACACATTTTGTTTTTGTTGGACTATACGGTGATTGCAGCCATGAAATAAAAAGGCGACTGAGTCTTGAGAGGCAAGCGATGAGAAACCTGGGGAGCATAGTGAAAAGTAGAGACATCACATTGCAAACAAAGATTCGCATAATCAAAGCAATGGTATTCCCTGTGGCAATGTATGGTTGTGTGAGCTGGACCATTAGGAAAGCTGAGCGCAGAAAAATAGACGCCTTTGAGATGTGGTGTTGAAGGAGAGTTTTGAGAGTCCCCTGGACAGCGAGGAGAACAAATAGGTCAATCTTAGAAGAAATCAATCCTGACTGCTCCTTAGAAGGTCAAATAATAAAGATGAAGCTAAAGTACTTTGGACATCAAATGAGAAGAGAGGATTCACTTGAGAAAGCCTTGATGCTCGGAAGGGTCGAGGGCAAAAGAAGAAGGGGATGGCCCAAGATGAGATGGCTAGATGGCTAGATGATAATGGGCACTGAGTTGAGGGGGATGGTGGAGGACAGAAGTGCCTGGCGGACAGTGCTCCATGGGGTCGCAGAGGGTCGGAATCGACTGTGCGACTGAACAACAACAACAACAAAAATGGTAAGCGATGAAGGCATTCTTTACATGCTTGGGGTTTGACAGCAGACCCATTGCTATCCCCATGAAAGAAAGCAGGGGTGGAATTCCAGAACTGGATTCAAAGAACTCTTTGGGATCACCAATTCAGTGGTGTTTGTTGTTGTTCCGTCGCATAGTCAAGTCCGACCCTTTGCGACCCCATTTGATGTCCAAAGTACTTTAGCTTCATCTTCAATATTTGACCTTCCAAAGAGCAGTTGGGGTTAATTTCTTTTAAGATTGACCTATTTGTTCTCTTTGCTGTCCAGGGTACTTTCAAAATTCTCCTCCAGCACCACATTTCAAAGGTGTCTGTTCTTCTGTGCTCAGCTTCCCTTATGGTCCAGCTCTCTCACAACCATACATTACATTACTACTGGTTTCACAGCCATACATTACTACTGTTTTAAAGAGCACATATTCCTCCAATTTCTGAGCTTCTTGCCATGTTGGAAACTATTTTGGAAAAGTCTCCTTATTTTCTAAAAGGAGTGGTGACTGCCTTTGGAAGGGGGAAGCTAGATAAATGCCCTCATATTAAGAAAATTGTTACTGTGTCCTATGGATGGAACATTGTAACCAACTACAACTACAAGTCTTCTGTTCAGAAAAAAAAGATGAGCCTTATGTTCAGGTGAGGAGAGAATTGGCTAGGGGTTTTCCCCCAACAAAGCTGATGGCCTCTTCAGGAAGAACTGCCATTCATTGCTGGTGCAAAGATGGAAGGTATTCATTTGCTATGTGCAAATGAAAGGGTTCTTGCCTTCTCAATGCTAAGATAGAATGTTGCTATTTGAAATTGCCCCCACAAGAATCATTGCCTTGCCATGGTGAGGGGACTTGTGTCATTTGATGAGGCTATGGGCTATATGCCATGTAGAGCTACCCAAGATGGACAGGCTACAATGGAAAACTCTGACTAAACACAATCAACTAGAGAAGGAAATGGTGAGTCAAGATAACCCCATGGACTATCAAAAGGCTAAAAAAATATGATGTTGGAAGGTGGTCCTCTCGGGTCAGAGGGAAGAGTGGAGGGAAAGTACAAGTAGCCACTATAATAATAATAATAATAATAATAATAATAATAATAATAATAATAATAATAATAATAATAATAATAATAATAATAATAATAATAATAATAATAATAATAATAATAAATGTGTCAGAGATTACTCTGTGTTGAAAGGATTTTTAGGGGTCACCCAAATGAGACTCCTTTCATGTCCCCAAGTGAAGCTCTAGGGTATCGAAACCTGACTTTCCAGTCTCCAGATCAGTGCCTTAACCAATAATCTCCTGGGGAACTGCTACTCAAGTAATTATAGCATCTGATTGCCAAAGAATCAGACCAGCCCATCCACACAGTGGACCAAACAGTGGGTTAAATACCTGTGTAGTTACCTTCCCAGTTTGGTCATTTTGGTTTCCAGATAGAGTTCCAGGTAGATTTGATCCAGAATCAATTTATTCGTCCTTCTGCCATTCTATTGAATCCATAAAGCCTTCCTCCAACATCATATTTCAAATGAGTAATTTTTTAACTTGTGGGTGTCAATGATGGTCATTCTTCCATATCCGTTTATGATGATCAGGAACCCATTGTCTGGCCTTTGTCTTCAGTGACATATCCTTACACTTGTGGATTTTTCTTAGCTCTTTTATGGCTGCCCTTCTGAGTCTCAGTCCTCTTCTGAT
This sequence comes from Furcifer pardalis, assembly GCA_030440675.1. Taxonomy (NCBI): domain Eukaryota; kingdom Metazoa; phylum Chordata; class Lepidosauria; order Squamata; family Chamaeleonidae; genus Furcifer; species Furcifer pardalis. Next base: position 48,207,435 of record CP126890.1, on the reverse strand, counting down.
TTCTTGGGTGTCATCCCTAGATTGATAAATGAATTAAAATATAGACAATCTTTATTTTAATTTCAGGATCAACCTGAAGAAAGAACATTGCACTGATTGAGAAATATACTGGACTGAAAATTTTACCTTCATTCAACAAGAGTGCCTTTGTTAACAATTATAGCCTCAGAAAGACTTTTCTTCCAAATCTTCGTAATGAGCTATATCCTCAATGACATGAATGGTGCCTTAGATGGCTATGCCTTCGGCTTTGAAACAGAGATGAGCACTGAACCCTAGAGTTGGATACGACTGACTTTCAAGCAAGGGAAACCTTTACCAACACTATGAACGGAGATCAGAAAACAACTGATAACCAGTATATATCAATTTTAGTATCAGAATAAAATCATCCATTTTATGATGGCTTTTTCTACAACAGCATCAAAGGTCTTCTTTCCAAAGTTGGTGAGAATTACTGAAAAAGAGCAAGGGTTAAAAGCATTATCGAATTACTGTAACTGCAAATCACTTCCCAGAATTGTCAGATCAAAAATGTTAGTTGAACTTTTGCTGACTTTTCACCTTTTACCTTAATGTCTTAGTTCTCCTTTGTTTAATGTTAATGGCCCACCAAATAACTCTAATGCAGTATGTTATAGATAGAATGTCTATTCTGCTCTTAATTATTGCACAAGCAGCACACACAAAAATCATTTCCACCAATGAAACAATTAGTGGTGATTATATTCAAATATTAAACAATTGTCATAATTGTTGAAGGTGTCCAAAGCACAGGATTTGTTCAGTTAACAAAGGGCACTGCTAAAATAACAGAATTTTGTGTATAAATGATTCCTTCACATGTTTCAATCAATCTATACTGCTCTCCTGCAGGTATTTTCTTTTTATGTGCATCTGCTGAACAGGCATTGAAAAGAGGCTCTGGTGAAGGGTGGGGAGAAGTGAGGTAATAAATAAATTTAAAAAATCCCTCAAAAGGTTATGCTATATGTGTAGCAGTAGCTGTACAAGATTATTTTGGCTACTCTCCCTTTCTTTTTAATGAAAAATGCACATTTAGGACAACTAAGTACAGTACATGCTAAGTAGCATGACTAGATTGCGAGTAAAATCCTACCAAGTAATGGCCACTATAACTACTATTAGAACAAAGAGAGAGAGAAAGGGAAACATGGTTATACCTTACAGAGTACCTGTCACGATCCAGCCGGCCCCCACACTTCTGGAAAACCCCTGGAAACCAAAACAAACCTACACAGGGCGAGCTGGACGGCTAATTAGAACAGAGATACAACTTTCAGCTGCTTATCAGCTCTTAAGGGGTTTTTAATTTGGTAGCGTTCAAATGTTTGTGTGTGAAATGCAATGCTGCTCTTACCCTTTTGAGTCCAATGAAGACAAGTTGTTCAGAAAAAATGGTGAAGATTTATTGATCAGGTTCATAAAGCATAAAAGTCAGTAGCACAGGTCAGTCCAATAAAGTCCACAGGCAATTTAGGTAACCATTTTTAAGGAGCAAAAATGCATAGCTCCTAGGCTAAAGAATGCTAGCCCATTGAGATTCAAAAACAAAAGCAGGTCTAATCAAAAACAGGTCTTAATCCATGAAGAAACAGAAACGAACTCTTTCTTCTCTCCAAAATGGAGAATTTGCAGTCAGGTGGGACAGCTTAGCCAATTACGTAACAAAGAGAACTTTCTCAAAACAACAGTACAGTAAAACCTCATATAACACTAAAACCTGGTTCCACAAGTCTTCGTGTTATATGATTTTTAGTGTTATCTGATCCTCTATGGGATTCATAGAGATACATTGTAACCACACAGGCTTTCGCGGTTGTTATCTGAAGCATCCCATAGGATCTTAATGTTATCTGATGCAATTCTTCCCCCCAGATTCCTTGATGTTATGCGATTTTAGTGTTATTCGATACTAATGTTATATGAGGTATTACTGTACATTGTTTATACACGTGCACACAGAATGCACTGGGGCTAGCCATAACATGGCTCTGCTAACTTACAAAAGATAAGAAATACTGAAAACATGCTGTCTGTAACACAGCCTTAAGGCTCAGAGAAGACAAAGGATTTTTTCTGAGGCCTATCTGAAAATTGGCAATTTCAAGCCTTGGGAGACATTAGGAAATAGGTCCATTTCCTGACACTACCTGCTGTCTTTTAAGGTGAGATTTGATGGATCAAGTTCAAAAGAGCGAGACTGTATAATTGTCATATGTATACATGGCTCTGTGATCAGGTTCTTTCTTTTTTTTTCATGTCCTGATCGGATGCTGCTCTGCCAAAATGAAGCCACTTTCTTCGCTTTGTCATTGCCCAAATGCAAGTCCTCATTGGTGCATGTCTCTGGCAGCAATCGACAGACCAGCAAATGGGTCGGACTCTGTGTCTCTCCACATTCACTCAGTGTGTTGTTGTCCGCGAGCAGTCTCCACTTGAGCATGTTGGTTTTGCATTTAGGGACTCCAACCTCCGGGTGACTTAGGGGAGATTGAGATCTTCAGCTACATCCACCTTTAAAGATGTTCCTTTCCCAGTGAGCTCCTTCCTCCATCTTCTAATTTGGTTTTGTTCTTGTGTACTCTCAAGAATGTTTGTTCTTGCCATAAAGCTCTTCCTGTATCTGAGCAGGCAGACTTGAGGCTCATATCCATTCAGAGGGTGTTGAAGGTCATTCTCTTGCTTAGTTATCTGCTGCTGTGATCAGGTGGGGATATCGATAATGGAGAGAATGACCATGGTTTCTAAGTAAAGGAATGGTCTAGCAGGCTGTGAATAATGAATGCCTGAAGTGATGAGATAAGCATCTGCTTTTCACTCTCCCAAGATAAATAAAATAAACTGCTAATCTTCATGGCCTCAAGAAGACCCCTTCTCCAGGGACGCTTCCTACTTCCAGGCTACATATTGGCTACATATTGTCAGTACTTAACAACATGTTATCATCACATGAGATGGAATCATATGAAGAGGAATAAAAAATGGGAAAATGAACTCCTGAATTAGCACCACAGGAGGAAAATTCATGAAACAGCAGACATTGAGGGTTAGCCTGTATCTGGTCGCTCAGAAATTATAGCAGTTCAAAAGAATAAAAATGGGGAATAACTCAAGTTATCAGAAATTTAAAATTCTCTTTAAATACTGATACAACCATTCTGGACAATTAGATAGCAGCCCTCACCACTCAAGAGAAATAAATCAAAGGACTAAGAAGTTTCATCTCTACCTGTTAAAATATTCATGTTATTCATGAAAAGTCAGTTCAGTTTTCCAGAGAACCCATAATCTTGGCATCTCATTGTGTCACAAATAAATCTATACTATTTTTCTCTCCTCATAAGACTATAAAGGCTTGTCACTTTATAAATACTTTGCCTCTCATAGACATATTATCTGATGGCAATACACATCTGCAAATTGGTGTAAGTTAATTATTTAAAACATGAAGTTTGCAACTGTGTTTTTTGTACTCATTAATTCAGCATCTTGTTCCTTTCTGTAATAGAACCCAGCTGGATGTATCATTTTCAACTTCCATTCAGGAAAGCTATACAGATTACAATCCCCTCAACATTTTGTCACACTAAAAAGAATCCTTCCTCAATCTGATGCCCTCAAAAATGTTTCTGACTCAAACTTCCATCTTGCCTTCCAACATTTGTTGTTGTTGTTGTTCAGTCGCACAGTCGATTCCAACCCTTCACAACACCATGGACCACCGCACACCAGCCACCCCTATCCTCCACTATCCTCCTCAGCCTGCCCAGCTTTGTGCCCAGTGAATCAACAATATCATCTAGCCATCTCATTCTCTGCTGTGCCCTTCTTCTTTTGCCCTCCACCATTACCAGCATCAAGGCTTTCTCAAGTGAATCCTCTCTTCTGGTTTGATGTCCAAAGTACTTTAGCTTTAGCTTTACTATTTATCCTTCTGAGGAGCAGTTGGGCTCTGACCCTGACCCTGACCCTGACCCTGACCCTGACCCTGACCCTGACCCTGACCCTGACCCTGACCCTGACCCTTGATTTCTTCTATGACACTGGTCAACACAATTTCTCTGGCATGAGGTACACTAATGACTCTAAGGTAATTTTGAGGTGCTGATTCCGAATCTGGCATCCATTTTTTCCAGCACATCAGGTTTTTGAGATCTCAAATATTGCAATATACCTATGAACAGCAAATTTATCATCATACACAGCTATACAAAAAAAAAATTTCCCCTGGCATGAGCTTTTGCAGTTGTTTTATACTAATTTCAGGCTGCTGATTACAAATATGATCTCAGATTTGCTCTATCACATCACATTTTTATGCTATTGGCCAACCCAACTGTCATTTCTGACTGCATGTTGGTGCGAGTCAGTTATAGAATTATAGTGATAAAATTAGTGACTGGTAAACACAATTTTTTTTGGCATGAACGATTCTAAGGTAATTTTGAGGTGCTGATTCTGAATCTGGCATCTGTTTTTTTCTAACACATCAGGTTTTTTGAGGTCTCAAATATTGCAATATACCTACGAACAGCAAATTTATCATCATATTCGTCGAGCTAAACAGACATACGTCTTGATGCTCATTCTACATCCAAGTGCTCTTGAGTTCCCAAGCACTTGGATGTAGAATGAGCATCAAGATTCACTATTTACATAGTCACTTGGCCAACTTTCCAGAGCACTTGGGTGACGTGAGCGAAGAGCACGGTGAACGTTTTCATCAAGACATTAAAGTAATGGAAGAACATTACCAAGGCCGATGGAACACCAACATGATGGCAGATTACTGTTGGTCCTTGATGATAGACATTACACACATTGAAAGTCACAGAGCGTCCAAGAAAAGGTCGTTCATGGCGATGTAAGTTCGATATTGTCAATTTACCTTTTTGTACATATTTTCATATCTTAACATTTCAATTCTTACATGTTAATATGCTTTCACTCTCAACTTTGTTCTTCAGTTCATAATTATATATGTTTGTTCAATAAAGTATTGCATATTGGATGTTATTTTATTAGGTCCGTATGTCTGTTTAGCTCGACGAATATGATGATAAATTTGCTGTTCGTAGGTATATTGCAATATTTGAGATCTCAAAAACCTGATGTGCTAGAAAAAAATGGATGCCAGATTCGGAATCAGCACCTCAAAATTACCTTAGAATCATTCATGCCAGAAAAATTGTGTTGACCAGTCACTAATTTTATCACTATAATTCTATAAATGACTTGCACCAACATGCAGTCAGTAATGACAATTGGGTTGGCCAATAGCATAAAAATGTGATGTGATAGAGCAAATCTGAGATCATATTTTTAATCAGCAGTCTGAAATTAATATAAAACAACTGCAAAAGCTCATGCCAGGAAAAAAAAAATTTGTATAGCTGTGTGATTGACGTATTTGTTCTCCTTTTTGTCCAGGGTACTCTCACAATTCTCCTCCAGCACCACATTTCAAAGGCATCAGTGGCGTCGCGCAGTCTTCAGCCGCCTGGGGTGAAAAGCAAACTCGCCGCCCCCCCCCCAGCTCGCCGCTGCCGCCACCCCTCCCCCTCCCAAGGCAGAAGGCGCCCCCCCTGCTGACTAGCGGCGCGCGCACGACCGCGCGCGCGCCACACACACCTCCGTCCGCTCGCCCACCAGAGGCCGTCCGGTCCGCCACCCACCCCCGACGAGCGCACCTCGCTCCGGCAGATCGCTCGCCCGGCTGGCCGTCGGGGGCTCTCCGCGCGCCGCCTGCCGCTGGCAGCGGCTTTCAGGGGGCGGCAAATAATGTCCCCTCCCCACCCTTTTGCTGGCGAGCGTCCTGCATGTGCTTCGCCGCTTGCAGGCGAGGAGGAGAAAAAGGGGTTTTTTTAAAGACAGACAATTCAAGGAGGGGCCCGCCCCCCGCCCCGCCCGGCTGGCCGTCGGGGGCTCTCCTGGAGGGCGGCCCGCGTGCGCGCGCGCGCTGCCCACCTCCTCCTGCCCAGCCAGCCACCAGGGGCTCCCCGCCACGGCGCCACCCACCCCAGACGAGCGCCCCGTCTCACGGCAAGTTGGGTGGGTGGCTGGGCTGGCGGAGACGAGCAGCGCGCGCGCGCGCGCGCGGGCTGCCCTCCAGGAGAGCCCCCGATGGCTAGCCGGCCCCCCTCCTTGAATTGTCCGCCTTAAAAAAAAAAACTTTTCCTCCTCCTCGCCTGAAAGCGGCGAAGCGCACGCGGGGCGCTCGCCAGCAAAAGGGTGGGGAGGGGACATTTTGCCGCCCCCTGAAAGCCGCTGCCCGGGGCATCTGCCCCCCCTGCCCCCCCACGCTACGCCACTGCAAGGCATCTATTCTTCTGTGCTCAGCTTTCCTTATGGTCCAGCTCTCACAACCATACATCACTACCAGAAATACCATTGCTTTGACTATGTGGACTTTTGTTTGCAGGGTGATGTCTCCAGTTTTAACTATGTTGCCCAAATTTCTCATAGCTTGCTTTCCAAGAATTAGTCGCCTTTTAATTTCATGGCTGCAATCTCCATCTGCAGTGAACTTGGATCCTAAGAAAGTCTGTCACTGCTTCTACGTCTTCCCCATCTATTTTCCAGTGACTGATAGGGCCTGTTGCCATTATCTTGGTTTTCTTGATGTTGAGTCTCAAGCCAGCTTTTCACTCTTCTCCTTCAACCTAATCAGGAGCTTCTTTAGGTCTTCTTCACTTTCTGCCATTAGGGTGATATCATCTGCATATCTCAAATTGTTGATCTTTCTCCCAGCAATTTTATTTCCAACTTTTGATTCATTCAGCTCTGCATTGCACATGATGTGCTCTGTGTATAAGTTAAATAAGCAAGGTGACAAAATGCAGCCTTGTTTTACTCCTTTTCCTATTCCAAACTACTCCATCATTCCGTATTCTGTCCTAACTGTTGCTTCTTGACTCATGTACAGATTTCTCATGAGACGTATAAGGTGTTCGGGTATTCCCCTCTCTTTAATTACTTGCCATATTTTATTGTGGTCCACACTGTCAAATTTCATACTATTCTATTAACTAAATATTTTGTAGAACAAGATGAAATTTCAGTACAATGCTGACTGAAATCCCATATAAGAGCTTGCCTATTATGGTGTTACATCCATGACTCTAGCAAATTGTCCAAATCAGACTGAATGGCATGCATATGAAGTTAGTTGGACAGGGCCCCTGAGTTTGGTATAGATCTTTGAAAAATCAAAATAGCTGTTGGCTACTGTAGTGTAGACAAAAATCAAAAATGAGTAATATCTATTCTGGATCACTGAAAAGTTTGAAATGAGACAAACTCCAGAACTCTTATGCAGATCATAAAATTTAGGAGGCTGTTGCAGGAGTTTGATTCCCCACTGTGCCTCCTCAGAGAAGAGCCAGACTGTGTGGCCATAGGCATCCCCCCAAAAAAGGAATAGTAAACCATTACTATGTACTGTCTAGAAAACCCTGGAAAGGGTTGCCATAAATTAGAATTCATTTGGCAACATGCAATTATTATTACTATTGAAGAAGCCAAAGATAACAAAATTCCATTTGGCAAGGTGTAATTGCTGAGGTTTTGAAAGAAGATGGTTTGCAAAGCAAGATATTAATTGGAAATGCAGTACAAAACAAATTATCTGATTACAGTCTCAACCTTCCATATAGAACCCTCCCTTCATCACCATCTCTGTCCTTCCATTGCTTTGGTGATACCCTTTAAGTTTTTACTATATAGAAACAGCAATTATAAACCAATACCCCAACACAGTCTTTTGTACTGTATCTGCAACCACCCTCTTGCTTTCCAGTAGTATGCTTTTAAGAATCATTACTCATCTCTCTGGGAGAGAAAAATAGAGGGGCGCTATGTAATTTGTTTTTGTACCTGTACAGGGGGAAAAATCATCTTGGGTGGATTCAAAAAAATACCCTTCAGATTGCCCACACTCGTCTTCCTCTAAGAAGTATTACAAAAGCTGTTCCCCATCCAGATTTCTAATTACTAGGTAAAATCTTATAGTTGTTCTCTGAAAGAAATCAATATTTTCCTTCCCCTCCAATTATCCTTAATCAAGGAGCTATTTAGCTACTAGCAGGTAGAAGCATCTCATTAAAAAGTTATGTTTCCCCAACTGCTCTTTAAGCTTCAAGCTGTGGACCAAACCAGACAGCATGTTATTCACCCAGGATTCTCAGCTGGATGGAAAAGGACTTTAATCCTATATTCCCAGTGTGATGTTGAGCTGAATTTCATTTTTTAAATCCAGTGCTTGCCTTTTTGTATTGGAAGAAAATCTGCCACTAATAAAAGTGGATAGATCCATCCACCCACCTACCCTGGGCAAAGAGAAATCTAAGGGCTGTAGGATTCTTTGGTGTTTACATTCAAGGAGTGCAGCGGAGAAGCATTGGGTGTATAGCTATTAAATAACCATCCCAGTACTGTAATTTGTATTGAAGAAGTAGAGATAGTAAGTTTAGTTTCATTGCTTCACAAAATCCATTCAGAGGTAGTAGTAGTTGTTGTTATTATTTCTTTATTTCTTTAATTGGATTTCTATACTGCCCATCTGGGTGTTATCTCACTCTGGGCAGTGAACAAGCAGAGATACCAATAACAGAAATATCCACAACAAATTAAAACCCACCACCAACAAATACAGTCAAACCTTGCATAAAGAGCAACTCGCTTAAAGAGTATATCGCTTAAAGAGCAGAAATTTCTCTGAATGTTTGCTTCGCTTAACAAATAAAACCAACCAAAAACTTGCTTAACAAATAAATTGGGGTTTACAATCCCCCCCCCAAACCAGGAATCACTTACAATGGCGTTTCACTTAAAGAGCAAACTCACTTAAAGAGCAATCCTGTGGAACACATTATGCTCTTTAAGCGAGGTACAACTGTACCTCACAAACTAAACTAAACTAAACTAAACTAAACTAAACTAAACTAAACTAAACTAAACTAAACTAAACTAAACTAAACTAAACTAAACTAAACTAAACTAATTGGTGTCTGATGGCATCAGGACTGAACCTAACTGGCTAGTATCAATAAGGGGACAACACCCTGAAATGCCTCCTTAAAAAAGAGCATTTTAGTTGTTGTTTTTAAATAGCCAGGGATGGGCCTGCCACAGCTCCACTGGTAGTGTATTCCAGAGTACTGGTGCCACCACTGAGAAGCCTCTACTCCTAATTAAAGACTTTCGAGCCATCCTCAGTGTTAGCACCTGGAACTGCTCCAACTGTGATGACCAGGTGATGCAGTTGGTTGTTCTGAGGGTGAGATGCTCTGACAGATAACAAGGTCCCACACTATATGGGGCTTTATATGATAACATTAACACCTTGTATCTGACATGGTAGGTAACCAATGCAGGCCTGCCAAGACTGGGGAAATACAATCAAATTTCTTTAAACCTGTCACCAGCCTGGCTGCTGCATTCTGGACCCGTTGTAACCTCCATATCAGACACAAGGGTGGTGGTGGTGGTGGTGGTGGTGAAACTGATGGCCTGCAACCAAAAGGTTGTGAATTCAATCCTGACTAGGGCTCAAGGCTGACTCAGCCTTCCATCCTTCTGAGGTCAGTAAAATGAGTACGCAGCATGTTGTGGCAAAATGCTAATTAATTTGTGAACAGCCCACAGAGTGCACTAAGCGCTATTGGGAGCTATATAAGTGTAATTGCTTTGCTTTTGCTTTGCTTTAGTTGTAGTATTAGTCATATTTATTGGCTTTAATAATTCTTCACTGGTCAACCTCTTGTCCCACTGTACAAAATCCCATCATTTCACAGAAAAGTGAATGGTTTCTTGTTTAATTTGGTTGTTTGGCTGTACATGTATATAAAAATTGGAAAAATAATAAATAATAAATAATAAATAATGTCACAAAAATGTTGTTTTGAAAGGAAGTGTCATAAGCTATTCTTTAAAGACAAACTGGTTGTTGATGTGACATCCTGTAATTAGCCTAGAAACCAGGGTTGGTCACATATTCTAGTGAATTCTGCCCAATTCACAATGAGCTAAGATGCAGACAGGTTGTTAAATGCAGACAGTTTGTGATCTGGGGGTTTAGGTCTTGGGAAATGCAATATCATGTGCCTCAGCATAATTATTTTATATGTAATGTTTTTATAATTTCTTTGAGCTTCCACTGATAATGACAATCCTGGAAGGAGTTCATGACAGAACTCCAAAAGTTCTGGATTTCATCCCTTTGTCATCTCCTAATACTTTAGATTGGTGCCCTACTTGCCAGAAGGGATAAATTCCTTTTAGTGATATTGTGTATTTGTATTGATCTTTGTACTGTATTTTATTTTAGGGTCTTAAGATTTTGCTGTTGGAATTGGTGGCCTTTTGTGCCTCTTATCTCCTTGTAGAAGACTCTGAGAGACAGTGCAGTCATGAGATTTATTTCCTGATATTTTGGATTAAAGAGGCTTTGTAAGATTTCCCCCTCCCCCCAAGAAGGACCTCCTATTCTGACACTTTTTTTTATTGCATGAACCTCAAGGAGGATTTATTTCTGCAGTATCCTGTTTAGACTGCATTTCTTGAAAAACTTGACTTAAAATTATAAATCTTTGGAAAGTTAATAGTGTTTGCAATACTTGCTCATAGATTAAAAAAAACCTAACCCCACCAAATCAAGAAAGTGTTGTATGTGTGTAAATGAATTTCCCTCTGGCCATGTCAACATGAGGCCAAGAATCAAAACAGTGTGTCTAATCTTTGGATTTATTGAGCAAAAAACAGACACATATACACCTAGTAGCAATACTTTTTCAAAGAACACTTTCAGTATAGCATCCTCAGCTTCTCTTGGGAAAATAATCTTTAGTATTTGATTTCTAATCTTGTGCAGATTACTGGTCTGCAACCTACTGATTTTGCTATCAGGATTCTTCCCTGGCAAACTAAATGATTAATGGCTTGTTTCCTGCCCTCTGTCCAGGGCAATGGATCCTCACTCATTCAGTGGACTGACAGTCACAGTAAACACAGTGTTGCATTTTTAGACCCATTGTCGCATGCACTGCAGTGATAAATTTATACCAATTCATGTTCAAAGCTGTAATTAGCATTTTAAGATAGCAGGTCAGCATGAGCACTCACTGAGCTTTAAATTCTTTGGTAACATTTCTATCAGGCCAGGCATTGATGACATAGGAATGTGCAAACTTGAGAGATAGGCAGCATTCTTCATTCTCAGACCTAAGCAACAGGTAGTTAACCCAGGAGAGATAAATAATATTGACTTCTAAGTAAATGTTAGGTATAAAGAGGGCTGTTAGCTGGAGGTCTTTTCACCATTGATGGCCACATAGCAGCCTGTGCTCTGCAAAAAAAGTGAGAAACATTGGATCAGAGTTTGGGAAAATAGGTTTAAAATTAGGGAGGATGCCATCTATCTGTATACCCTGGTAACTGCACAGATTGTTTATGGTGTTTCACCTAGTCCAGGGGTCCTCAAACCTGGCTCTCCAGGTGTTCTTGGACATCAGTTACCAGAAACCCAAGTCAGCACACTTGCTGATCAGGGCTTCTGGGAATTGAAGACCAAGAACACCTGGAGAGCCAAGTTTGACTAGCCCATTGGTCCAGCTAGCCCAAAATAGTCAATTCTGACCTGCCTCGGGTGTCTAAGGTTTCTGGCATCACTCTTTCCCAGCTCTTTCATGTCATGTTGCAGACTGAAATCTAGATCTGCTGTGTGCAAAACATCAGGTCTCTCACTGAGCTACAACCTTGTCTCACGTTGTTTTCCTATTGACTTTTAGTTATGAAGCAAATCAAATAGGCCTAACTCAGACATTAGTCTCAAGTAGAGGAGACCCTCTGAAATGATTGGGGACCTCTGTAAAGCCTCAGTAAAGCCTCAGTGGTTTCAATGGGTCTCTTCTAGTTATAGCTACCATTAGATTGAGTCTTCCATTTGGATGTAGCATTTGGGACCTGCCCTACACACAGAATTTTTTCATCTGTTCTTGAAAAGATCAATTTTTAAAACAATAAAGCCTAGCCATGAACTGAAGTTACATTACTGAAAATGGAGAGAAATTACTTTGAAAAAGTAGAACTATAAACTTCAAAGCCATATATGCAGAAATAAATAGTTTAAATTTTAGGGGTAAAAGGCTGTGATGAAGAATTTTCTATTATTTCCTGATGTTGCTTCTCCCAATTGATTTAAAATTTTCTGAAGTTTAATGATGCTCTGAGTCTGGTTTTAACACAGCTAGGTGCAATTCTTGGCTGAACAATAAACAACTGCTCTTCATTATTTCCTGGGTTTTTTGCTTCTTTTTAGCAAAACAGGAAGTAACTAAGTACAGTTTTCTGACATGCAAGTAAGAGGTTAATCAGAAACCAGAATGAGCTTTCTCCACACCTTTGAGACCGAAAGGGAGACATTTAAAACTAATATGAATAATCTATTCAAATGAGAAGAGAAGACTTGCTTGAGAAATCATTGATGCTTGGAAGGGTTGAGGGCAGCCAAAAATGAGATGGATAGATGGTATGGTGGACGCAATGGGCACAGAGCTGAGCGAGTTGAGGGGGATGGTGGAGGACAGGAATGCCTGGCACAAAGGGTCGACTGTGCGACTGAACAACAAAAAATTGTTACTAATAGCTGTTGGAAGCTCTATTGTTATGCTTGCTTCTCTGTCATTCTGCTTGAGCAAACTCTTCTCCCTTTAACCCCTGCATTTGGTGTATATAAATCATGTCTGTAATTTTTACTCCGTGTCTGAAGAAGTGGACTTGATCCATGAAAGCTAACAATAAAAATATAGGAGTTAGTCTTTAAAGTGCTACAGTGTTTTTTATTTTGTTTTCTGATATTCTTTCCCAGATACATCGTTGCCACTGATTTTGAATAATCCTCAGGTTTTCCTAGCAGTTGAAGGGGAGGGGGAATCACATGCCTTCTTTCAACTAAGTTTTGAATTGAAACTTTACAGTCCCCCCACCCCCAAGAACCCAGTGCTATCCAAATGGGCTGTATGACATGGCATGAAGACTGGGGGGAATGGGCCTTGCAGTTTGTTACTAAGTTTCCTGTTTTCCCACCACACTGTTTCAAAGACTAGCATACAGTAATGCCTCGGATAACGTTTGCATCAGATAACGCTAAAACTGCATAACGTTAAGCAGTCTGGAAATTTTTTTTTGCATCGCATAACATTTAATCCTATGGGATGCATCAGATAATGTTCGCTAAAGCCTGTGTCGGTTACAATGTATCTCTATGGAGTTTTAATGTTATCCAATGCATCCCATAAGATGTTAACATTATCTGATACATGCATCAGATAACATTAAAAATTGGATAACACTAAGACTTGTGGAACCAAGTTTTAGCGTTATCCGAGGTTTTACTATATATCCATTTATGTATATATAGTATATAAATTGCTTACAAATACCATAAAGGCTGTCCCAGTAAAATAAGAGTTAAATTGGTGTCAGGAATTCTCTCTCATCGTTGAATGAGTCTGTTGAAAAATATAAACTCTATTGAATTTAAGTGAGATGTGAGTCTCCCAAAGAGAAATGCTTCTTCTCACAACTAGGCATTTCACATCTGGGTAGTCATCATGTTGACAAGGAAATAAGATTTACTTATATGTTGCTACTTTTTTTTTCTAAAAGTATGACCATAATAGCTCTCTGGTCAGCCAGGCAAGTCTTTATTTTAAGTACTTTTCTTCCCTTAGGCAAAATGTAGCCATCTAGACAGACTTCAACAACCAGTGCAAGTCTCAAAGTCCAAGCAGGATGGTGATGATGATATGTAAGGGATGTAGGGAAAGATCTTTATCTCCCTCCTTTGTGAACCTCATTTTCCTCATCTCAGTAACCCCTGAAAACCAAATCACTAAGCCCTAACAACCACTGCTAACTTGCAGAATTCAAATCCAATCTACTATAGCCTGGAGAAGCAGCTGGGGTCTCAGAATCCTCTCAGACTTACTTCTTCAAGTTACTATTTCTCTATTTTTAAGGCAGTGTTGCTTTATTAGCTAGTTATTAGTGTAATCCATTCATGGTTCACTAATCATGAAGCCTCATTGTTTCCTGATCCAATCCTTGCCTACCCCCTGCCCCCCCTTCAGACATGCTTCAAAGTATGTGGAACTCAAATGCTCTAAGTGGAGCAGGCTGTCCCAGTGCCACCATTATCTCTTTAACCATTGACTCCACATGTGAGCCCAAACCTACCAAATTCAGGGGTTACTGGCTCACATGGAGTTCCCTCCTGGATAGATCAGCCTCCCCTCTTCAAAAAGAGTGTGGGGGAGTGTTGCTCTACATGCTTTAAAGCTCTTCTGAATAGGGCTTCCACTTTGATTGTTAAGTGTAATAATAATAATAATAATAATAATAATAATAATAATAATAATAATAATAATAATAATAATAATAATAATAATAATAATAATAATAATTCATGTCAGAGATTACTCTAGGTTGAAAGGATTTTTGCTGGAGAAACTCCACTTAGGGGACACTTGAATGAGGCTCCTTTCATGTCCCCAAGGCAGCCCTCAGATATCGAAGCCAGACCTCCCTGTCTCCAGCTCAGTGTCTTAGCTACTAAGCCACTGGAGGAGCTACTTGAGTATTTATTAATATTCTCTTATTAGCCATCTCTGCATGCATACGGGCTACCAAGTCCAATTTGTCCAAATACTGTACAGATGAAATTCAAAGATCACTAACAGGTGTTTTTCTCTGGCTACCTGGAGATAACAGAGACTTTTCCCATGCCACTGAGGTATATTCTTTCCTCTTGAAAAGAAGGAAAACACCACAATCATTTCTAGCCAATACATTTCATGGTGTTTCATAGGGAAGAACTGCTTTTTAGTCCAATAACAATAATAGTGGTCTCTGAAAAGAAATGTCCCTATACCATGGTACCTCATACAATGATTTTAATCCATTCCATGGGGCTCGTTGTTGTATGAAACAATTGCTATACGGTGCATGCATCATGTAGCGATTTTCCCTATGGGATGCATTGTACAAGGATTTTATTTATTTATTTTGCTAAGTTGTTTTTCCTATTGAAAAATTGTTGTAGGAAAATTTGTTATGTGGGATGCCATTTTCCCCAAAACCTAACTGTTATGTGATTTCGTTGCTATACAGGGAGATAGTTGTATGAGGTTCCGCTGTACCTAAATTGATCCCAGGGTTCAAGAAGAGAACAACATGTTTGTGCTTCACACAGTCCTTCGCCTATGCCCAGCAGCAACTGTCCACATCTCACCCCTTGTAATTACAGAGTCTTCAGCCTCTCAAAAAGTGAAATAATATAATGATTAACTGGTCTCTTTCCCAGGAAAGCTGAATTAGAAAAAAAAAGAAGCTAACGTAAGATGCTTTTGAATTTTTTGTGAATCATGGATCATTATGCAGGTAAACTTCTGAGTTGATGAGGAAAAAGCCCTCAGCTCTTTCCTATTCTTCAGCCTGCATCAACATGGCATCATTTAAGCTACAGAACTGGAACATTACAGCCACGTCCTTCTTCCAGTACTCTGACTTCCAAGAAAACAGGTGGGCTGAGGAGGAGGGAAAATGTAGCTGCAGTTTCAGGAAGAATTGATTACTTGGGCATTTTGCCCTCTTAAATGTTCCCACTTCCCCCCAGATATTCTATGCTGTTTATTGCCAATATAATCTATCCATTGGCATCCACAATAAAACCTGTACATTTATCTTTAGTAAGATATATGGAGTTGTGAACCAGACATTTGAGTCCTCCTAAATAACATTTACAGCCTCTATGGCAATATATTATAGTGTGTAAAATGCTCTGTACATGATTCCAAGATGACCAAAGATAGTTGTTGACAGACAATCTTTGAGAAGATTTTCTCACACTGAGCCCACCATAGAAAACATTCTGCACCATATCTTGGAACCAATGCTATCTGAATAAAACAGGAAACTAGAAAGCTGGGACATCTTTCCCCCACTCCACTCTAAAGGTATGGCCTGCTGTGGATAGTGAGTAAGGAGAAAAGATTGAAGGGAGAGGGGAGCCATTTAGCCAGCTCCATGAATCACAATGCAGTTGTTACAATTTAGGATGACTCTTTTGCAGATATTATGCTTGCCTTAATGAGGTGATAATGTAGAACAGCCTCTTGCTACCCAATATATCTCCAGCTGAGCATGTGTTCACCATTTTTGTAGGTGTCCTATTGATGTGATAGTTATGTTGGCAGTAGCTATGTTGACATTGTTCCAGTGTCACGTAAAAACAACAACAATCCACTTGTTTGTAAGAGGTGAACGATGCTTCTTCAAATTCGGAAAGGGCTTCCTCACCAGGATGCTAGAGGAAGGATGATGCAACAGCTGGTTGTCTGCTTCCAACAGTTTGCTATGGGTTTTGTGATTTGCAGAAGCAGGTCAAGCTGCTGGGCCTTATGTTTTTACTGTTAACTGGAGTTCTTCTCAAAGAGTAGATCCTGAAAGCATAAACAGGATGGAGGTTATGACCTGCTTACTCAACCTCTGCTGACCCAATCTTGCCAAGGTTGGAATGGTGCTTGGGTCACAAGAAAAGATTAAAGTGGGAAGTGGTTGTCTCTTTCCATTGTCAGCCATAAAATCTTGTTTTAAAGAAACTGGTGCTCAACCCAGCAGACTTTATCAGCCCCAGACCAGTCTTATATTTACTGTTTCTTGCCAGTGCAAATTAGAAACTCTCAATGCTGCAACTTCAATTTTGGATGACACTGATTAAGTGGATCCTTTTCAAGCTGGCTTTTGGCCAAAATATGGATTTGAGGGTGTTTGTTCCTTTTGGGGGGGCAACCATATGATGTATGTTCCATCACATACCATCCTGCTCCATTTAATGCCTATATGCATTTTTGGGGTCCTGACCTGAAAAGCTGCTTCTGCTGTTAGTTGGTGTAAGAAGGATTGCTCCATTTTGTCTCAGTTCCAGTGTGTGATCTCTGGGATTCAACCAAAGCATTTGCCTGGCTGTCCCTTTTGCTGAAACCACTTAATAACCTTGAGAAATGGGAAACTTTCGCTATATACTTGGTTAAGAATTATTGGTAGAAGTGGAAAAAGTCTCATAAGCACATGCAAATAAGAAATTGTTGAATTTCGTATTCAAATAAACAACAAGTAAGTTCAGAAAACTTGCACTTGTTTCTCGTGCAGGTTAAGTTACTGAAACTTTCCAACTACACAGCACCTTGCTGCAGGAAAATGCTTCACTAGCCCAAATTCGCTGACCTCTCAGGGGGACAAAAGTTCTGAACAACAACCACTACAAAATTGGCCTAAATTACTGATATACTATATAATAAAGATGCACAAAACCAACCATAAAGGATTCTAAGAAGCACACCCATTGACACTTGCCCTCTGATCTCTTACCTTCATCACTTACTCTTCTTCAAACAAGAGTTATATTTTGGTAGGAGTAATATTAATTTCTAATGCAAAATAAATAAATAATAATAATAAAAACTATATCCCAACAACATGTGCAAATGATCAAAGTTTGTGTGAACAAGAATGTCTTGCTAGAACACACACACACACACACACAAACAAACAACTTGGCCTGTATGAATGATATCTTATTCACCATGTTAAGAACTTACTTGCTGCTAAATGTTGTTGGCAAAGTTTCCATAAAGCTGATTAGCAAAACTAGATCTATTGCTCTGATTCATTTAGCCTGAGAGAAACGAAGTCTGTTTGGAACAGTGATGCTCTGAAAGCATCTCAAGAATGCCAACTGAGGTGGAAAAGTACAAGAAAGCAATTTTACATACAGCCAGAAGATCCACCTGTCAGCCAGTCTCCAGTAATTGTTTTCTTAGGTCTCACAACCTGCAGCTGTTATACATTTCATGTATTATAAGCACCTCCTGTACTTTTATACAAGTACACTTGTCAAGATGTGAAATTTTGTGTGTAGAGAATACTAAAAAAATTAAGTGGGATATAGAAAAAGTCCTGAATATGTACTGTATTTTTAAAATGATGCTTATGAAAAGTTACTGCAAAACAATTAGCTCCAGTCAAGCCTATGTGCAAGGTCATTGCACATAAACATTACCTTATAAATAAATTTCCTTTACGCCTGGCAGTTTAGCACTGAAGTAAACAAAAGAGAAAATCAAAAGTGTATTGAAATAATTGGTAAAACATTGCAGTGCGTTAATATAACTGGAGATGGTATTTGTAGGTCCTATAATTTGTACTCTCAGTAATTACTATACCCTGATCTTACAGTACTTAAATGTATGAGATTCTTTATTTTACATGCCTTTATTTGTCCAGGCTCTGCATATGTTAGTCAAAATAATAACACTTATCATCATAATGGCAGCCAGCCAGATTTTGACTTACATGCCCTTGTATTTACAGGCAGTATAAAAGCAATAGAGATTCACATTATAAAGTTTCTCTTGATGCACCAGACCCCTGCACTTCCAGGCCCAGTAGAAAGGATTGTTAAAAGCTGATGAAGGAGAGATAAAGATATTAATGATGATCAGAAAAGATAGCCAGGAAAAAGGATCAACACAATTCCAAAACAATGCTGGTGACATGCAATGAAAACAGTACCAAATGGGTATTACATGCATTTCCCTCTATAGATTCAAGCTGTATTGACTGGGTGAGCATTTGGAGTAATTTTATATGTTCATTTTCATATCCCTAAAGACTAAACATTAACCAAAGTTATTGTGTTTTCTATTTTTACATGACATTTAAGAAATATATTCTGTGCTTTTCAAAGTGCTCTTTTAGGCTATAAATTCTTGCATTTTAGAATATAATTGGAGTGTTTCTTTTTGATACTTTATTGTACCTTTTATCCTCAAGTAGTTTGGATTGAATTTTGACTTAAATATTTGGTTGCAACTTAAGTTCAGTTTCATAAAGTACTGTGCAAAAGTCTTAGACCACCACCAGCTGGTTTGGGAAAATCTAATGAGTTATTTGGAGTGGGAGAGAATAACTCGGCCTCTGGAACCATCTAGACACACCAAAATTAGAGAGTTTTCTGCTGCCTCTCCTTTCGGTCCTCTCCAGGTTTACTGAAGCTTTGAGTTATGATATCAAAATTATGGCCCTACAAATCACTCATTTAATTTTACCCAAACTAGCTGGTGGCAGCCTAAGACAGTATTGTATGTTTTTAAGCATTTGTAGTATCAGTTTTCATACCTGCAAGGCATTTGGATTTCCCCCCACAACTCTGAAGTATTTTTGTGCTTCTGGAACATAAAAACAATGTAGATAAACAAAGCTCATAGAATTAGACAAGCTGATGTTTCCTGGAATTATTACATCAATGAGAAGACTTTTACCTTGATGCCCAGATGAATTTTGACATGATTGTCTGATTTCATCCAAGAATTAACATTTTATTGGGATAAATGCCAGATACGATGAACACTGTTTTCTGAGTTTTTCCTAAACATCTTTACAGTTCTGTAGGACTCCAGAGGCAATAATGAAGTTTTAGGCAAAGAGCACTGTTTTCGTGTGTCTTATCAGCTCTCGTACCTTCCAGTGTTGCAGTGAATGTTGAAAATATCTTTGACATGCAGGAAATGAAAGATGAGCTTAAAGACAAGACGTTGAGAAACCAAAATTTCATTATTACTTGGCTAGCAAAGAAAGAAAGAAAGAAAGAAAGAAAGAAAGAAAGAAAGAAAGAAAGAAAGAAAGAAAGAAAGAAAGAAAGAAAGAAAGAAAGAAAGAAAGAAAGAAAGAGAACAGAACAGAATAGAACAGAACAGAACCATGTTCACTTGTGTAATTGCATAAGGCCAGCCATGCAATAGCCTGGTTTCCTGCACACTTTATTTTGTCATACATCATTTTTCAAAACTGTCTATAAACTACAACTGATCACACTGCTGGTCAAAAAGGAACAGCTATTTTCTCTTCTGCTTGATATTCTTCTGAACAGATTTTTTTTTTTGCCAAAATTGTTATCAGGGCTCCAGTGGCGTCGCGCAGTCTTCAGCCGCCGGGGGCGAAGAACAAACTTGCCGCCCCCCCCAGCTCGCCGCTGACGCCGCCCCCTCCCCCCGACCCAGGCAGAAGGTGCCCCCCAGGCAGAAGGCGATCGCTCGCGCGCGCGATCCGTCCGCTCGCGCACGCGACCGCGCAACCCGTCCGCTCGCGCGCGCGCGACCGCGCAACCCGTCCTCTCGCTCGCTGGCAGCGGCTTTCAGGGGGCGCGGCAAACTGTCCCCTCCCCACCCTTTTGCTGGCGAGAGCCCGGCTTGCGCTTCGCCGCTTCCAGGCGAGGAGGAGAAAAAGGGTTTTTATTTTAAGCGGACAATTCAAGGAGGGGCCCGGCTGGCCGTCGGGGGCTGTCCTGGCGGCGGCCCGCGTGCGCGCGCACGCTGCCCACCTCCTCCTGCCCAGCCAGCCACCAGGGGCTCCTCGCCACGGCGCCACCCACCCCCGACGAGCGCCCCGTCTCACGGCAAGTTGGGTGGGTGAGTGGGCGGGCGGAGGCGAGCAGCGTGCGCGCGCACGCGGGCCGCCGCCAGGACAGCCCCCGATGGCCAGCCGGGCGGGCGGACGGGCTCCTCCTCCGCCTTTAAAAAAACCCTTTTTCTCCTCCTCGCCTGCAAGCGGCGAAGCGCACGTGGGGCGCTCACCAGCAAAAGGGTGGGGAGGGGACATTTTGCCGCCCCCTGAAAGCCACTGCCCGGGGCATTTGCCCCCCCCCGCCCCCCCACGCTACGCCACTGCAGGGCTCAACCACAAAGTTACTGTTCTAGAGTGTTGTTGTTGTTCTCCTTCTTCTTCTTGATGCTGCTCCTATGGCAGCAGCGGTAGGACCTTGCTCTCCCCCCCCCCCTACTGCCAAAGAAACACCTGGGGATGGAGCTGGGAGGACGCCACAGCAACCGGTACACGGGACTCGCCCCTGCTGGGGCTTTAAAAGCTGCCATGGTGGTAGGACCTTGTTCTCCCCCCCCCCGCCAAAGAAACATCTGGTGATGGAGCTGGGAGGATGCCACGGCAACCGGCGCATGGGACTCGCCCTTGCTGGGGCTTTAAAAGTTGCCATGGCAGTAGGACCTTGCTCCCCCCCCCCCCCGCTGCCAAAGAAACACCTGGGGATGGAGCTGGGGTGACGCCATGGCAACTGGCGCAGGGTCTATCTCCACTGGAGATAGACTTGCCCCTGCTGGGGCTTTATTGGTCACCGTGGCGATGGGCAGTGGAATTTTTGTCACAGCTGCCCCTGGTCTGATTTGTGGCTGGGGTGGAGAGGATGTTTGAATTTGGTATTGTAATTGACTATATTGTATAATTTTCCTGCCGGTTTGACTATAATATTGTTTTTATTGTATTGTATTTTTATGTAAGATTTATTAACTACATTGACCGTTAATTTTATAGTTATTCATGTTGTTATATGCTGTTTCCAATCGTATTTTGTATATTGTATCATGTTATGCTGTTACTTTTTGTTCATGGTGTATTTTGGTTATTGTATATCGTTGATTTGCTGTTTATATTGTATCTATTGTGTTTTATTTTTATGATTTGTAAGCCGGCTAGAGTCGGGTTCTCCTGAGTAGGGCGGGATATAAATTTGAAACAACAACAACAACAACAACAACAACAAAAGGTTATCTAAACTGATATGTGCATCCACCACCAATGGGACACTATATACCTTCAGCCAATTATCATTATAAAACATTTCTTTTATATATTTGGGATGAGATTTTTAAATTTTCTTGACTGCAAGTACCATAATTCTCCATTTTGGAAGTTGTACATACCGTTTCCAGACAGATAAGAAATGTGATGCACCTGGGAGAAAAGCCTAAACTTCAAGGCTTTGAGGCTGAATTAGGCCTAACTCCACTCAAGACTCCTACTCAGAAAAAAAGGTCTCAGATAGCACTGGGCCAGGATGCTTGAGCAAAACTACACCCATACATTAGGCGAGGAAGGTAGAACTCCCTGGACAATGAAGAATTATGGTACTTGTAGTACAGAAAATTTGATCTCTCTTAGCTGGTGCACAAGCTGAAACTGGTCTAAGGCAAGAATAACTCCAAGCTGATCCTTCAGATCAAGTATGAAACCAGCCAGAATAGGCTGTAATGCCAATCTGGTATCGGCTCTTCTATTGACCTACATAATTTTTGTGTTCTGTGGACTGACATGGCCAATTCTGGATATTGGGCTAAACCAGCATTCCTCAAGCATGGCTCTCCAGTTGTTCTTGGACTTCAATTACCAGAAGCCCAAATCATCACACCTGCTGATCAGTGCTGAATCAGCCAGCTGTAGCCAGGATTCTAGATGGGGGGGGGGGTTAAGAGGGGCAACAATTTTCAGGAGGGGCAACAATGTCACACACACATATAACACTGGCATCACTGGGTGGGTTGGAAGGGCAGGCTGTTACCTCAGGAGGGTTTTCAGGGGGGGCACCCCCGCTATGGCCCTGGATTCAGCTCTTATGTGCCCTCTGGTGGCTGAAAAGTTTAATTTTGAGGGTAGAAGCGCAAATAAACTGGGATACAGTCCGAAAATTGGGGGGGGGGGGATTGCATTTCAGGTTCCCAGGATACTTGTTGAGCCCTCAAAACTAAACTTTAAAGTATTCAAATTGTGCTGCAAATGGGAAATTATTTTACAGTGTGGATGCTTCCACAGGAAAGGTCTAACTGTGTCACCTCAAATGAATATCTTCAGGCTGTCACCCAAATAGCTTCACCTCCACCTTATATATCAGAATAACAGACAAAATTACTAGCTCCATTGGAAATAATTAAGAGTCAAGGGTTACACTCAGAAAGTCCATTCACAAGAGTTGCATAACAAATTCTGAGGTCTGAACGAAGCAGTTGACATTTTGGCTTTTTTTTTTGTTTAGCAGAGGTGACTACCCAGCTGAAACATAACAAAACCCTTGGGTCACCTTGTGCAATATTTTAAAATTCATCCAGACTTGCAATCAGTTCAGTTCAGTCCAATGTTGTCCCTCAGTGCCCCCTCGCTAATCTTCATGCATCACACCCTGTCCGCCTCTCTGAGCATGTCTTTCTCCTAAAATTGCAAGCTCAGTTTTACTTGGGAAATATCAGGAAGTGTAAAAGTGAAGGACAGGGCTGTAGCCAGGGGGTGGTTGGGGGGAGTCAGCCCCCTGAGCTAATAGGGCCCCCCATCCCTGACAACGTTCCAATGGTGTGTGTGTGTGTGTGTGTGATTGTTCCCCCTCCTAAAAATATCCCCCCCCAATCTAGAATCCTGGCTACACCCCTAGTCAGTGGTGGGCATCAGGAGGTTTGCACCAGTTTGCCAGAACCAGTAGCAGAAATTCTGGCTGGTCCCGCCCATCTAAGTTTTGAAATAAAGTAGTCCTAATTTGGGTGCAACGCAGGGCCTTCCCCCTGGCCACACCCACCTTACCATGCCCACAGTGTGGTAGGAAAAAAATTTTTTGGAGCCCACCACTGTTCCTAGTGAGAGAAGTCAAAACTTTACAATGGACAAGGATATGAAATAATATATAAAATGAGGAATCTCATCTCAAATTCAAGGAGGAAGATCTTGTCTAGATATTTCTTGGTCCTGTCATCTGGTGCAACAACATAAATTCAAAGATCAGAGCTTTGGCAATGATTTCCCCCCTCATTTACCACTGGCTGGATAGTTCAGTGATTAGAGGTTGGAAGTTAGATTCCCCAAACTGTGCTTCCAGGGAGAGGAGCCAGCCTGTATTACCTTGGGAGAGCTCTACAGTCCCAGGATGCTCCCAGAAGAAAAGAAGTAATCTTCCCATCCAAGAGAAGATTCCAACAGAAATATAGATAGGACAACTCAAGAGTAATTTTCACTTCTAGAGCATCCAGAATAGCTTTGAAGGTTGTGAGTCAGGCCATTGAAGAGTGTAGAAGAAAAAAGACAGATAGATGGACTGACTAAGATTACTAAAATAACTGGGTATTAGCATTTAACCTTCAGAAATTCAGAAGTGCCCCAACAGATCATGAATTAGGTCTAGCCTTTCTAAAATCAGGTACCATTTAAAAGGTAGAAACAGACATTATATGTAGCTTGCAATTAGGGCTGAAAATACAGTAACATTTGTGAGAAGGAACCAAGGAAATTCCCCATGTTTGCAAAATCAGACTTCAAAGGAAACCCTTGCTTAACCAGTGGTGGGATTCAAAAATCTTTACTACCTACTCTGTGGGCGTGGCCAGGGGGGACACCCTGTGTTGCACCTGAATTAAGACTACTTTATTTCAAAACTTGGATGGGTGGGGCCAGCCAGAATTTCTGCTACCGGTTCTGGCGGACTGGGGCAAACCTGCTGAATCCCACCACTGCTTAAGACTTTACTAAATTACTAATCACAATTACTAATTAATTACTAAACAAGTGACTAAATTACTAAACAGCTGACTGAACTCTTATAGCTACTAAATTACTAAACAAAATAAATTAATCAGCATATTCCTGGAAGCAAGAGAAGCTCTTCCACAAACAGTTCAGACACTGCCAGTGGTGAACGATTTTCTTCTTCTAATCATTCGTTGTCTACAACTTCTCTTTTTGCCTATAACAAAAAGAGTTCAATCAGTTCCTTGATTTATTCCATCAGTGTTTTCTTATTAAGGGTTCTGAATGCATAGAATATTGTACGAGTAGCTGCAATGATTTTGGAATGTCCTGCTTTTGCTAGGTTTCTGTGGACCAAGTCTTCCATGGCAGGGTTAAGACATAGGAACATAGTAAAAACAGAAAGATGCAAAAATGATGGGACAGAGAATTTCACAACTGGACAAAAGCAGTGATGCAGTTTAGATATTGAACATAATATACCTTCCTCCAGATGAATATTTGTGTTACTGCAAATCAACTTCACTACATGGTAAGGTAAGGTTATGACATTTAAGGGGCCTACTTCCTTGATGGCACTGCTCTCTGGAAGCTGCTAACACAGGAGAGTAGGTAAAGGTAAAAGGCCTCCCTTGTTCGAAAGCAGCTGTGTCTTACTGCAGGATGTGGTGTCCATCTCCGTTTACAGCCAAAGAGCCAGCCCTATCTGCATCTACAGACATTTCTGTGGTCATATGCCAGGGATGACTAGATGCTGAAGCACATGGAATACTGTTACCTTTCCCGCTGGAACAATACCTGTTTGTAATTTCTTGCTTTCAATCTGCTAGGTTGATAGGAGCTGGGGCAGATGACCGACACTCACTCCGTCGTGCACCCCTTGGGTCTTGAACAGCTGAGCTGCCGAACTTCTGATTGTCAGGCTCAGCATCTTAACCAAAGGCCAAAATTTTTACTGACTATAGCTATAGATGGTAACTGTAAGTAAATATACTTTTTTCTCCTTTGAGCTCTAATTACAAATATCTCTGACGTCTATTTTTGATTTGTTGGGGTTTTAATAATATGACTCACAAATTGTTGCTGAAAATTATGGGAATGTGTAAACATTCCTTTGTTGAGCACAACAACCAGTGTCCCCTATTAAGTATAGCCAGTTAATTAGAATATCTGAAAGGCAGAACTTTCAAAATGATGAAAGACCCACCTTCACCCACAACACTGCCAAATTTTGTGCTGCAGCATGTAAGATCAGAAGACCTTCAACCAAATAATATACTTGTACCACAGCATAGGAAGCCCCTCATTTTAACTTGTCTCTTGATATATTTTAGTACCCCCATTTTAACTTCTGTTACTTTTGCTGTTCTATGCTGCTCTTGGGCTGTAATAAAGATTTAAAAAGTTACTTTGTTCTACAAAGACTCTTGGGATCCCTCAGCCTCCATGGCCACTAGGAAATTCTGGAAATAGTAACTTTTCTAATCAGCCAATAGGTGAGGTAGAGAATAAGATGCAGAAACGAAATGAGCGGCTTGTTCATTTCTTGCATTCAGAAATTCATGGAGTTACTTTCTTGAGTTAAGATTTATTTTGCCTGATGTGACTGTGTTGCTTGTTTTTTCCACAGCAAACTTTGTCAAGACCTTTGAATATAAATCTTTCTCATTTCATGCACACAGAAAACTCACTGTGAGGTCCCAGTTGCCCAAGTCAAAGCCACATCCTTACCTCGCTCATTTAATTGCTTGTGTCTCAGCTGTCTTGAGGGGATTGAGGATCTTTGTAGCTTTGGATTTCCAGCCTACGTCTCTAGCAAACCTTTCAGTGGCAGGAGCACACCCTATCCATGAGCATTCGTGTGAATTAAGCTTCATCCCTTAAATAAGGAGGAAGGCAAATGCAGAAAAACGGTTGCACTGTCAAAAGACTCTCTCTTCTAAATATAAAGTAAAGATGGCTGAGCTGTCAAAAGAATCTCTCCTCTAAATATAAAGTGACATCTTGTAGAGCTTTGTTTGTATGTAGTGTTTGCCTTGCTTTACTGGCCCGTGTCCCCACAAGTGATCGGCTACCTGGAAATGAATTGGATCACCAGAACATGTCATTCATCACTTTTTAATTACTCCCTGGATATACACTGAGGACTGCTGAAGAAAATTAATTGCAGCTATCGTAAGACCAGTTGTGTACATGGCTATCTCTGACAGACTGACAGGCTGATATGAATTCACCAGATCTATAGGCTATTCATGGTTTCCAGTGACCCATTTGAAGGGTAGTTCTACACATTGAACTTCTTGTATATCATGGTGACCAAAAGAGCTAGAAAAAGCCATCAACCCATGACATGAAAGACTCTGTCTGTGGTCACTGAGGAAAGACATTATTTATACAGAAACAGGCCATTTGCTTCCTTTGCCCAAGTTAGCCATATTGCCACTTTGATAGTTCAATGGTATTTTTTTTATTCTTGACCTGACTTGTGAAACAAACACTGGCAGATTCTGTGAAGTTACATGTGGACAAAAATGTTCAGTTTTCACTCAAGGTATAGAAACTTGGGTACACTCACATTGGATATCCATGCTAGGAGGTTTATAACCTCAAATGATTATCCTCTGCACTAACCTATTGCTATAGTTTATTTTTTCCTTCCTCTCGCATTTGAGGAAATGCCCCAATTCCTGTTTTGTTTGATTTCTTCTCCTTTGCTCCTTATTTTCTCTCTCTTCTTCCCTGAACTTCCTTTGAGGACTCAGCAATCATGAAGCATTTCTCTCCATGTGTTGGACACTCCATTTATCTACATTTTCTATCATCTGTAGAATCCTGTAGAATCAATACTAGGGATATGAGCATGTAGAACACTTGAATACATGGATGTCATACCTTTCCCAATTCTACATTAGATGATATATCAGTTCAATTGGATTTTAATTTGTTTCACTTTAATAGAATCAGATCCATTCCTTTCTTGACTTTCTCCCCCAAATCTGCATATTTGTCTTTATTTTGCTTTCTTACATGATGGACAAGATGGCACCCCTCCTTATTCTATGTACAGAATCTTTTGGGGATACAACAGTGTCTTCTGTACTCCCGAAATGCAGGGAGAGCTTTTGAAACCAGTGACAATTTGTTTCTTTCAGGAGAATAGTTGTGGAGCTTAGGTGGAACATTCAGTCTTTGCCCATCAGATGCAACACTTCAACACTGCCAAATGGTAGGGCTGGCTCTTCCAATGGGCTGGGTGGTATAATCATATTATGCCTGTCCTGTGCAGCCTGAACAGCCTTCCAGTCCATCACTGGAGCCAGTAATAATTTCATGTCAGGAATTATTCTGGGTTGAAAGGATTTTTGCGGAAGAAACTCTGCTCAGGGAATGCCCAAATGAGGCTCCTTTCATGTCCCCAAGAGCTGGGACAGAGCCAGGTATTCAACCTGTCATGTGGTACCCAGGTCTCAAACTACTGACTTGCCAGTTTTCCAGCTAACAAGGAGAGCTTCTTAACCATTGAGCCACCACAGCCCCTTCTGGAGCCAGAACCTGACAATTAAAGGTCATACTACCTAAAGGAAAATTTTGTCCTATATTTACTTTTTTCCTCCTTTTAAAAATATTACTTAGTCTTATTATCTTGCTAAAAGACAGTAAATACTTGATATAGTTTCAGTACATAGTTCTTTCCTCTGCTGCTATATTTTATGCTGTATTTAGATTTTATAGCTTTACCGTCATATGTAATTGGATTTTTCAAAATAATAATAATAAGTAGCCCAGAGAACTTTTCTTATTACTCAGCATATAAATAGCATAAATAACTAAATGAAACTGAGAATAGTTATGATTATCTACCTTAATTTGTATATAATCTGACAATTACTTCTGCCAGTTAATGATTTGCCCACACACAATTTCCTATCTTGCACTGCAGACCTCTGTAACTCTACTCAGCTTTTTCAAATGCATGCATTTTAGTCATTTGCCTATTTCAAACATATGCCGAAGACACTGTAATCCTTGCAGACGTGAGAATTTCTGGGACAAGTTGTGCTTCATCATGTAATGAATCTCCAGAATTGCAAAATAGAAAAGAAAAGCTAAAGCCACTGACATTCGATACATAGAAGGCTGCCTTATATTGTATTGAACCAATGATACACCACTCTAGCATTGTCAGGTCTGAAGAATAGCAAATGACTGTCCAGGCTTTAGGGAGGATTCTTTCGGGGGGAGGGGAGGTCATAGTACCTGGCCATCTTCCATCCAAATTCTAGGCAAACATAACCCTAAATGGCTTCTGAAAGGAGATGGCATGGGGTGTGTTCATGGTGATAGCCTGGCATAGGTCTTTGATGTCCCTCATAAAAAATAGTCTTCTCCAAGAGGCATGGTTGAATGCTTAGTGGCTCTGAAATGAAATAAAGTGACCTTTAAGTATCCATCCATCCATCTATCATCTTCCTTCCTATTCATGAAGCAGCCTTTGAGTTAAAAGGCTGCTCATTCCCAAAGTGAGCTGTTCAGCTTAAGAAGCTACATATACCCTGTTTCCCTGAAAATAGGACCTCCTCCTATAGTAAGGCATCCCCCTATTTTCCCCCACCTCGGAAATATAAGGGCCCCCACCCTGAAAGTAAGGCACTCACCTAAATCTTGCCCTGGTGATCTGCTGTATCAGCAATAAATGTGTACTGTAATTCTTCTTCGTCATGGAAAAATAAGACATCCCCTGAAAATAAGACCTTGTGCCTATTTTGGAGTTTTTAAAAATATAAGACAGTGTCTTATTTTTGGGGAAACACGGTAGGCATTGTCATTGGAACTTAAGGAAGTACCCTGAACTCGATCAAAATGTATCCTTGTAACTTGATGCACAATACATGTGAATATCCTCAAAAGAAAACCCTACCAAAACACTATACCAGGGATTCTCAACTTGCGGCCCACAGTCTGGATGCAGCCCACAGCATCATTTCACGTGGGCCCCCACTGCCTCCACCACACCAGGAAGTGCCAAGTGGTGGAGGAAGGGCAAAATGGCTGTCGGGCCCCCAAAGCTGTCTGACCCGACCCCTGGCTTTAAAAGGTTGAGAACTCCTGCACTATAGCATGACTGGGAGTTAGTTCAAAAGAACAGTACTTTTGAAGCCTCTGCAAACCAAATACATCTTAAAAATGGAAAAACAACTACCAAGTGAGATCAGGTAGGTGTTTTTGATAGCAGTTTTCATAGCTCATTAAGAGACAGAGGAGAGTACAAATGGATTGAAGAGTGTGTATTTAGCTCCTGTGTGTACCAATAGCAACAAAGAAAAGTAGTCAAGCAGTGTCTGTAGTTATATATCACATGTTAATAAAGATAAAAGAATACCTCCATATCCTATTGCCTGACTATTGCCTGGAGTGGAAAAGCATTTCAATAAGCCTACCCATCCACTCCAGCAAACATCCCATTGAATGCCTGTTCTTGCACTTGTTGCGACGTCAGCTGGCA